>RJWM01016355.1:0-45690 GCA_004363535.1 Dasyprocta punctata | reverse complement strand
AAGAAGAAATGTGCTTTCCATTCTCACCTAAAGCAAACAAGCCAGCACGAGCAACCACAAAGGTTTTAGTTTTTCCCAAAGGCCGGGATACGCTTTGTCTATCATTGTCCAGATGTACCAGCAAACGCTGTCTCACACCCCTGACACAGGTGTCCCTGCAGAGCTGGTGCAGTTCTGGACATAAAGAGGCCAGCACACACCCAAGTCTGTCACTTGAGCACCGGGTGGCCTCGCAGACTACCCTCCCTCACTGAGATCTGTGAACCTTCCACAGCCCTTCATCAATGCGTCACGTTACCATCCTTCCAGCGTGAAAAGCTCCCGGAGCGTTTCTGGTTTTGAAACAGGAACCGTGCTCTGAGCTTCATCATAGCATGCGTCTGTGCTTGGGCTCAAGTTCAATCTTTCCTTCTGTCTTCAGGTGATACCACAGCCAGCCTTCATGGCAAAACCCGATGCTGTGTGGACAGAAGAGGAAAGGAAACAGTTCAAAGATTATGAGAAAAAAGTCAAGGAGCTAAACGAAGAGAGAGACAAGTACAGAAAGGTCAGAAGAGCAAACATGAGTAACACCAGCCTATCACAACCTGGGTTTTGTTTCAGTATATTTTTAAATGTTTTTTGAAGATTTTCTCGACAGCTGTAATAGCTTAAGGTAATGTTTCAGATAAATTTAGAGTTACAGCAATTTAAAATGAAAGAATATATAGAAAGAGGTTCTAAAAAGTTGTTATTGACTTCAACATTTCCCACATGACCATTCGTTCTCCAAATGTTTAATAAGTACCTGTTACATTATACTGTGACAAAGAAGAATACCTCGCAGCCTGCTAGATGTCAGGTGTGTGGAGGGCATACCCCAAATATCAAAGAATGAATTCTGAGGAAAAAGAGGTTAAAAATAGGAAAGGTTTATTGAGAGAAAGCTCTTGAGAGACAAGAGGTTCTGGAAATGGGTTGCTGCAGAAGCTCTTTCTCGAAGGATATTTTACGCAGCAAAATCACAATGTGGGCACAATGTGGGTCAAACTATAATCAGCCAATAGGATTACGAGTATATTCACTTAGCTAACACTGGTCCAACTGTAAAGTGAGGCATGTAGCAAGAGTACGTGGCAAGCATCATTAACCCTAGCTTATCTCCACCTTCTAACATAGAAAGAACAACGACGTTCCTGGAAAGGGGTGGGGGCCTGGGTCCAGAAGTTCTGGTCGCTTGCCTGTGCATCCAATGCCGATCTGGCTCAGGGACCAGGTGGTGATGATCACAATACACCCTCAAGCTGCTGTTTATCTCTAGGGAGGCTTGCAGGCCTGGCTCTGAGTCCCCGTCTTGAGGCCTGGTCCTCTTCAGATCCAGCCACAACTTTGATATCTTCATTTTCTGCACTGACTCCCTTGAGGGCCCGATCCCTGTCTGACTGCATATTCATTTCTGTCCAGCCCAGCTGTCTGTGGTGATAGCATGTGCAGGTCACGGCAGGGATGGCTCTGTCTAGTCTGCAGCTACTTGAGGTCAGTCACACTGTCGCCTGATCTGTGCTGCCCTGTAAGTAAGGCTCCGAGGAAGGAAAGACACCGTCGGCCAGCACAGATTTTACAGTTCTTGAGGTTTCTTCAGTGCAGTTCTATTTTTTAATCTTTTTCCATCACAAAGAAACATTCTTGCATGAAATTGCTTATATGAGAGATGATGGTGTATAGCCAAGTAAACAATATTTATTCATTCTTCTACAAAGAAAGTCAAATCGCACCATCACTCGAGGCAGAATGGCCTGCCAGCTTTACGGTGGCTGTAACTCGTGAACGATTTCTTTGAGCCTGTTCTTAACCATTCATGTTTTTATTCACTGCGGCTTTCCTTTGCATTCACCCAAGTTAAAATAAGTGCTCCCGGAAGAAGTCAAGATTTTCAAGGAGTTAGGGAGCATAGGTGCCTAAGGAAGAAAAGGATGGGGTCCATTCAATGCATTCACTGTGTGCTTTTGTTTTGTATAAAAAATAGTTTCCTGCCTACACCTTCATTTCCCTCACACTCTCCACGGAGCCCCAGCCTGGATTACATTCATGCAGTGGGTGAAGAAAAAACGCTACAGTCCTGCTTTCAGCCTCAGTTAACGCCTTTGATCTCAGCGGGATCCTTGCAGTTCTGCCTTCCCCTCGCCCAGGGCTCTCACAGAGGACAGCATCGGGAATCCGCAGCACCTGGGGATCCTGTTACAAACGCACCCTCGGATCCCACCGTGTGTTTCTATTTCCCTATCAGGGAAACGGAAGGAGCCCAAAGTTCTGGAGCTCCGGTCACACTGCTCCTTCTTGAGCCCCTCAACTCACTCTGGCCCTGTTTTCTAGTTCATCAGAAAAGGAGCCGCTAGAAGAAATTTTCCCCTTCTCTACCACCACATCAACCGCCCCCCCACACCCCACGCACCCCGCACTGAATCAGCCCCAGCAGCCTCTGCCAGGGAGGAGAGGGCCCAGGGCAACAGCGCCCCTGCCTCTGTTCCCGGTTGTATTTCTTCCCATTGGCATAGACACATGCGGCAATGTCATACTTCTTGTTTTCGAAGTCTCCCGTGAAGGGGATATTAGAGTTCTTTTTAGTATTCTTGGTGCTTTTCAGTTAGACTGAGCTTATTTCAAAAGAAAAAACAAAAAACAAAAACAAAAACAGTTCTCTTGACACCACTTTCCTCTTGATCTCCTGCTCAGTGTCTCTGCTTCCCTTTACAGCAAGATGGAAAACAATCCATGTTCGCTGTTTCCAGTGTCTGTCTTCTCAATTAAACAAAAATTCTTATTATGAAAAATGGCAAACATATGTAAAAGGGAGCATGAGCCCGCCGTGGTGGCGCACACCTGTCCCCCACCACTAGAGAAGCAGTAGGTTAAGAGTTTGAGGTCAACCTGGACTACACAGCTAGGTCAAATCTGGCCTAAAGCACATTATGAGACCCTGTCTCAAAAAAAAAGGGGGGGGGTGTAGAAAATAGTAAAACAACTGCCTTGTCCAGTTTGGAGTCACTGACTTACTCATGGCCAGTCTTGTTTCATTTCATACTCTCACTCCCTCCCTAACACTGGATTACTTTTTACTAATATAAAAAATTAGAGCTGGACATGGTGGTGCACTCTCATGTTCCCCACACTTCATGAAGCTGAGGCAGAAGGAATCCCAAGTTCAAGCACCACCTGAACAACTTAATGACTTAGCGAAATCTTGTCTCAAAATGAGGGGAAAGAAGGGGGGGAAGGGCTGTAGGTCAGTGAGAAGGCCCTTTGTTCCGTCCCCAGTACCCCCCAAAAAAATTAAATATAAAAATATATAATGTAAAACTCCATGAAAAAGTATCCAGAGCTTGAAAAAAATGCAAGATTTTTTACGGGCCAATTTGTTGTGTCTGGAAATTGCTATGCCGTATAGTCAGAATTTCCTAGGAAGATTTGCTATGATTTGTTTTACTGGTTATACTACTGGTTGCATCATTAACCATGGTTAGTGACTTTTAACCCTTTTTTAAAATTTTTTTTGAGACAAGGTCTCACTATGTAGTTCAGGCTGGCCTTGAACTCACCATGTCATCCATGCTGGCCTCAAACTCATGGTGATCCCCCCGCCTCAGCCTCCCAAGTGATGGGATTATAGGCATGCACTACCATGCCCGGCATTCAGTGTAATTTTTAAAAGCAGAAATCTCAGACACATACTACGTTAGACAAATCCAAGTGGGCCATCTCTGGATCACAGAACCAACAAGGTCTGCCTTCCCACTGTCCCTTCCTTTTGGCAAAATGCAAGCACCAGCTTCTCACTCACCTTTAATATTCCTAAATGTTAACCTTCCTTTCAGTCCTTAGAAACAGAATTAAAGAAACTTCAAAACTTTATTCAAGAAAGCACACAGAACTTTGACGAACATTTGAAAAGACTCTTTGAAAGGCGAGTGAAGGCAGAGATGGTTGTCAACCAGGTAAACAAAAGTTCCTTGTGTGCCCTGTTCTTTCAAGGTGACTCCGGGGGCCTGCCATGGTTCCTGCTTAATGGCCGGCACCCTTGCCTTGTGTGCAGGTCCTTGCATGCACCATCCCAGGGGTCGTGTTGTGCCCTCCGCTTAGCTGGCCGCCCTTCCTCTTCCCACCAGAAGAGGTTCTGGGAAGTGCCAGGAAAATGGGAAATGACTACTGAAGGGTGTTTTGTTTTATTCTGTTATGTTTTGTTTTGTTTTGTTGTGGTGACAAAGTTTTGTGAAAGCGATTGTGGTGATAATTACACAACTCTGTGTACAACAAAATCCCGTTGAATTACACAAGGTAAATGGTGAGCTGTATAGTATGTGAAATATAGCTGAATAAAGCTCTTATTTAAGAAAAACAGATAAGCTTAGAACATCTTGTAGAAGATAATGAGGAGGGTATTAGACTGTGATGTTACACCTAAAGGACTCAGGAGCCATACACCTTTAAGTGAAACCTTTTAAGACTCAAAAATCATAATATGGTCACTGCAATTAGTTGAAACCCACTCAATTTGTTCCATTTCATGAATTCATGATTTTTTTCAAAAGGAAAATACCAATTAGTCACCTTCAGAGGGTGACAACAATTCATTACCTACAACTGATGCAAGCGTCCTGTATTTATTCTGCCTTTCCTATATGATTTGAACCAGCAGGTCACCAAATGTAATAAGCAGAGTATCTTTTTTATAAAAGTATTTTGATTAATAAATTAAAAAGAAAAGTAGAAACAGACATTCCCATTTCGCAGTTCTTGATGGAGTTATGGACATCACAGCTGCAGATGTCAGAGAAAGACAACCAGATATTCCCTGTGCCCTGATCGAGGAACACACCAAACAGACCTCCAGAGGGCCAAACCTAAGTCTAAGCCATTCTCTGGCTCCAGCTGCCAATTTGTAGGCGATACAAAGGATGAAGGAGCCTGGTGACCCACACCATGATGTTTAGTTGATGTAACCCAGAGCAGGCAGAACATCAGAGATTACTGATTTCTATAAATCAACCGGGAGGGAAAGCAAGGGCTAAGAGACAAGAAGATTACACGAGATTTAGGAGACATGACAGCACTGGTTCCAATGGACAGGTTGTACTGTGGGGCCTGCCACGTATACACACTTGGGTACAGAGACACATGGGAAATTGTTATCGTAAAAGTTAAGACTGGGATAGATATTGAGGTTGACAGTTTGATGGGGACAACTGAAAGGAGCTTCTCTAGAGGAAGAGTTCTCGTGACAACAAGGCTGTGGGCCTGCATAGGAATTCATGAAATCATACGATCCTGTTATTTACTTTTCTGGATATGTGCTTTAACTTACAATGAAGTGATGAAGAGGTAAAATAACCCAATAATTACAGCAACAGTCTCTATTCACCTTTTCATTAAAGTATTTTTCTTGGGCTGGGGGCATAGCTCAGTGGTAGAGGGCTTGCGTAACATGTGTGAGACCTTGAATTCAATCCTCTGTCGCTCCTCCAAAAAAAAGATTCCTCTTCTGTCTTAGTTACTTTTCTCATTGTTGAGACAAAACACCCAACACCCACAAGTTAAAGGAAGAAAGGTTTGTTTTAGAGGTTTTGGTCCATAGTTCGCTGGCTCTAAGGCAGGGTGGTATGGATGGCAGAGGGGCATCGAAGAGGACAACCAGTTCATGGCAGAACACACAGGGGGCAGCAGGCAGCAGCAGGTCTCCCTCTCCCTTTTATCCCATCCATTCTAGAAGCCTTCTGGGTGGTTCCACCCACACGCAGGTGGGGCTTCCATTCTCCATACCCAGAGCTATGTTAAACCCATCAGTAGGCTGACTTAGTTATCACACAACACTTCATCCCAGTGTGACACACATGCTCAATCCCGCCGCCTCCCAAAGCCCACCTGTAAGTTTGCGAAGCTTTGGGAGAACATCTAGACACAGGCCATAACTTTTTTTTTTACATCATAAGCGTATTGGGTTACAGCCAAGTCTATGATCATAGAGAGAAAGTCCTTTCTCAGGTAGGAGTATTGATCACCCCTCCTTTCATGTTTCTACAGGAAGAATTGAAAATAAATAACCTTGTTTTTTCTTTACTATTGGACGAAGAATTAAACTCCAGAGAAATGTTTCTGAACAACTACCTTGTGAAGAAGCAGGAGGAGAAAGTAAGTGTAGTGCGTGATGTCTGATTCCTAGGGCTTCCCAACAGCTGCGCTCACATTTAGCAAGCAGTTGACACCTTCCTTCCTTCCTCCTGCCATTCCTGTGCAACCAGAGGCCTCCCTCAGCTCCCTCTCTGTGACTTTGCTGCAGGGCCGGGAAATGCCCCTCTCCACCTAATAACAAAATTATGTGATTCTGCATCTGCAGTCATTAGTTCACTGAATTGCACAGCCAGGCGTGATGGTGCATGCCTGTCATCCTAGCTGCTAGGAGGCTGAGACAGGAGGAACACAAGTTCAAGGACCACCCAGGCGGAAAAGGGTTGGAAGTATCTCTCAGCCCTCGCTGGGCTCAGTCCTTAGTACCACAAAACAAATCAACTGTAAGTGTAGCTTTCCCATGACTTGCGGTTTATAAAGTGAAGCCTCCTGGCTGCCTTGTGGAAAGCACTGGCTTTTAACCAATGACTGACAGTGGGTGGGATGCTGAACAAGATACATAATCTCTGAAGCTGCTTCCAGGCCATTCTTCAGGGAATATTGTTTCTCTGGACCGTTCGAAACTCCCTGAGTTTTACTGAACGTGGAAACAGTAGGTTAGCTTATAGAATGAAAAACTACTATCTAAATACAAGCATTAATAGGTATGGTTCATTAAAACTTACATAATAATTTTTAATATATATCAGTTTTTATTCCTTTTATTTATCAAAAAGGACATTTATTAACACATGACTTAAAGTATCATAAATGACATAGCCACTTTCTTTTTTCGAAGAGTCTATTAAATGGCGCAGGCAAACAACTTCTAGGTACAGCCCACCTCATAACAACCCAGCCAGGTACTGTACTGCTTTCACAGATGAGAATCCCACCACAGAGACTGGATAACACACCAGAGTCGCCCACTAGGTCATAGAGCAGGAATCGGAGCAGTGGAGAAAGACGAAGACCGCCCCTGAGAATACGCGGAGGCTATTTATTCAGGGTTTGGCAGGGCGTGGGAAGCAGCCGCCGTCACTGGCATTGGGCTGCTGGACTCTGGGGGCAGGCGGGGGGTGGTGAGCTCTACAGTGAGGAGAAGGAGGTACGCTCTGAATGCAATCAGTTGGCACGGGTAAACCAGTTAAAAGCGGGCAACCTACTGCTTTGGAGAACGTATTTGACCTTCTCAGGATAGTCCTAAATTGAAAAGGGGGACAAAAATTAGAATTAGAGAAGCAATGACTGCCCAGTCGGGACAGCTTATGGGCGATTGTAGCAAAAGCTGTGGTTCAGCTCCCAGATGGTTGCTGCAGAGGCCGAGTCATAGCTGTCTTCATACGTGGTGCAGCCACTGACCGTATGTACCTCAATTCCCCTGACACAGGTAGGTCCATGTGACTCCCAAGGCCAGGCACTTCCTCACCCGCACCTCCTAGCAAGAGTGCAGGGGACTCTTAGACACAGACCCACACACAGAGTTGGCTGGTGGTCAGATACTTGTCCATCCCAAGTCTCCAATGTGCTTCCTTCTGTAGATGTTTATCTGTAATGGATACTCCATGGACGCCTTTAACTTGTATCAGGAGACTCTTTCTTCTTAGAATCCCGTTTTTGTTGGTCCTAAAAGTCTCCAGTTCCAGTTAATTCTTTCTGTCATTATTATAGAGCCAGACTTCAGAAGCCATCCGGAAAGCCAGAGAAGACCTTGATATGTATAAGGAGAACTATGACAACTTACTAGCAGAAGACAAGGTGAGTCATTGTCTCACTGACTACACAATGCAGTCAAGTTGTTGCTCTCGACACTGGGGAGAAGGTTGAAGGATATAACTTCATTTCCTCATAGATTCCCTTCCTACAGTGATTCTCAGTTATGAGTCAGTGTCATTCTGTGCCACTGAATGAAAAGAGTGGTCATGAAATCAATTTAATAAGTATGGCCAGCAGGTTTGTGGTGGAAAAGACTAGAATATAATCCCATGAAGAAGACAGGATTGGAGGGGTAGAAAGCGATGGAATTGGGGAATGGAGTAGGATGGAAAAGAATAGACTAACCTGCATTTTTTTGTGAGTAAATACTATTTGGAGAAACTTCGGGATGATTTTCAAGACCTCTTATATGGAATAATATTTTTATTGCACTAAGGTACTTGCTATTCAAAATACATCTTTGAGGAGTCTTTGCACCATGAATGGTCACCCTCTAGCAACTTAATAAACACATTTTCATGTTTTTTTTTAAATTAAAGTGGTACAACCCCTATCTTGAAAAGTATTTTTTTCTGAGCACAGTTGCAATTCTGGCATTGATGTGTTTATCCTTAGGTTTTGGATCGAAGCTTCAAAAAGGAATTTCCTGAAATTCCAAGTCAACAAGTGGATATACTATATAAACTTTTTAAACGTCGACCAAGGTTTGTTTTTATTTTGCTATTATGTTTCTAAGAAAAAGAGTCTTTAAATGAAGAATAAGGTTTCACTTTCCACCCAATTAGACAGAAATTTATGTGTGACATCTTTTAGGTTAAGCTGTTTGTCTTGATCGTAATTCAGTAATTTTTGAAACTTTTGTGTCTATGTCTTAAGATAGGGTATGAAATGTAAGTATATCATTACTTAAAAAGTTTTGAGCATCTAGCATAGTGCTATTATTGTTTCTATTTATGTGATACTAATTAAATCATAGATGGCATACAGATGCGTAAAACTTTTTTCAAAATGTGTTCTAACAAATGAGTCCCTTGTGGCATGAGTTGGATTTATGTGTAATAGGTTTCCAAGACAAAGTAAGTTTGGGGAAATACTGGGTCAAAAAAAAAGTTAAATAGCATTATTGTTATGGTTTGTGTCTAGAGCCCCCACCTCCAACCCCGCCAAAGCCTCATGCAGTTATAGGGCTTTTTCAGAGGTGGCTCAATCTAGAGTGTATGATGCTATGATTAAGGGTGTGTGATTAGTAAATAAGTCCACTGATTGGTTTGGCATAGTCTGGCTACGATTAGGGGTGTGAGTGCTACACTCGCCCTAGGGTGGGTTCCCTGCTTACAGTAAAAGGTGCAGGAAGAGTCTTGTCTCTCCCTAGTTGGTTTTGTTGCTTTGTGGGCACCAAGAACTTTTCTCTGCCATGTGCCACCCTGTCTTGGAGTCAGCTGATTATGGACTGAAAGCTCTACGAACTGTGAGCTAAATAAGCCTTTTCTATTTTAACTTTGGGTGTTGAGTATTTTGTCCTACCAATGAGAAAAGTAACTAAGACAAATACTTCAGACATACAGCCTCTTGGAACTTGCTTTTGGCCCGTGGATCTCCAAGAATGAGAAAAAGAGTAAGCAGTGTTTTCCAAACTTACTTGAACATAAATTGCTTTTCCTTAGAGTATCTCATATGATTGTGCTTCAGACAGTTTGAAAAATGCCAGTATAAATGTTTGAAAATAATAATCATCAAGAGTTGTAAAAATGTATTCTAAAACAAGTTTTTCTGTACTAAGAGCAGGATCAGAATTGTATTGTGCAGCTTCCTAACATTATAAATATTATAAATTCAATTTTTAATCAAATGTAATCTAGAAATTAAAGTTTGTCACAAAGGAATAGGCTAATTTGTGTCCTGGATAAAACTCTTTCTGACCTTCGACAAGTTTCATGCACCCTAAGGAACTGAGCCTCTGCCTCAGGTCTGAGTTTCCTTGTTTTTAAAGGAGCGGTGGCATAAACCCAAGAGCATAGCTGTCACTTGGGAAGAAAGAAGTGAGACTTTCTACATACTGGGAGGCAGCAATGGGGAAGACACAGCTTTGTCAGACAGAAGTACCTATTAACCCTCCCACCACCGTCTGTCAGCCCAGAGCCAGCTGCAGGCGCAGCTTCTCCCTGACTGTCCTGTCCAGAGTAGCAGAGCTAACCTCACCATGCAGAGATCAGCACCTCCACACTGAGTGCCCTTTGCTCCTTCCCAGCTACAGCTCAGGGAAACAAAGCTAATCTTTCAATGTAGATGAAAAAGAAACGCTTCTCCAGTCCCAAACACACCCAGACATATCCTACTGCAAAAGATACCAGCAGAGGATGTGCACGCAGACCCAGGGAATTAACTCCCCCGCCCCCACCCCGGGGTGTGGAAGCTCCTGGAGCAGGTATTGTGGCCAGTGCTGAGGGTAGTTAGGGATGTCTGCAGTCCATCAAGGGTCCTGTCTGGGGACCTAAAGAGTGTGGAAGAAGGACAAATTGGGTGTTTCTCTCCTTGGAATAATCCACCTGCCAGCCTTAAAGTGCTGAAGGGAATTGTCATACAGTGTGTCGTGCCTATATTAAGGGTCTTGGTGTGTAACACCGACGTTTTTAAGAATATGAGATGTTAATGAGATGTTCTTGATAACACTAGAATGCAGAAACAGAAAACACAATCAGATACAGCGAGTGTTGTCCCTTTTGGAGAGCAAGCAGGAGCCGACAAGTTGAATAAGGACGCCTTCGCCCAGTTAATGAAAGCCATGGATGAGTTGGACAATATTAACAACATGCCAGAAGGCTTGGACCCCTTGGTCTGGGATCATTTCTGCGTAACTAGACGAGCAAAAGTGGAAAATGAATACAAAGTATATAATGTCATTTTTTAAAATTTTATTCATTTTTTTGTGTACTAACATCCAATACCTAGTTACATTGGTCAGTGCATCGTAGCTATTGAGGTTTGTGTGCTAAGGTAGTTGGTAATGTCAATAATGAAATAACAAAGTAAAACCTTAACTTTGGTGCTATTAAAGTGCAGGCCTGTGCTTGTACACCCACACTGTCCAAAACCGAGACATGTGGTCACTGTGTATTTGAAATAAATGTGGTCAGTCCTAAGTGACATATGTTGCAAATGGAAGATGCACAGAGATTTAGAAGACTTAGTATGAGAAAAGGAATGGAAAATGTCTCCCTAATATTTCTCGTATTGATTACAGGTTGACATGTACATTCTGAATATATTATGTTCAATAAAATGTATCAGTAGAGTTAACTTTATCCATTTCATTTCACTTTTATAATGGACTACTGCAATATTAAAATTTATTTATGGCTTGCATTCTATTCCTCTTCAAGATGGGACAATTTTCTCTTATAGATGATCTCATTTTGTGTAGATTAAAACTATATTTAGCTCACCAGAATCAACTTTATAGTTTCACTAAAAGAGAAAAATAGTGTAGGTATGGGTAACAGTTTGAAAACTAGTCTATTTAGAAGAGAATCTCGTGCTGTTCCTTGGCCACTTACTGCCTTCCTTCCTCAAATTCCCTAATCTCGGTGCCACGTGCATCAGCCTGTCACGTGGTTTTCCTCACATATCTATGAACTTATAATTTTATCCAAGTTGATGGGAACAAATTTCAAAATAAGTTATAAAAAATACTAGCTGTATGCATAGCTGATTTTCAGCAAAGAAACCGTTCGATACTCGCCACATTTTTCACGGAATGAATGTGCCACGAAAGTTTTACACACGCGATATTACGCAATGGCAGGGATTTAAATTTTTATTTAATCTTAGAGACGTGGTCTTGGTAAACTTTTGTAGCCCAAAAAGTTAAAGGCATCTGTTTTCCAAAATCGAAGTTCCTTGTGTCCTGACACGTTTCCGGTTGGGTTTCTTCAGGTGAAGCAGAAAGCCACTGGCTTAACGGAAATGACGGCTTTTCTCCGCAAGAGAGTCGAGGACGATGAAAAAATGCAGCAGGAGATCGAGAAAGTGTTCCACGAGCTCATCCTGTAATTGGAAACTTCCGCTCAGGTTTACTGTCTCCCGCCAGGCAGGCCACGGCCTCCCAGGGGAGCTGCTCCTGGTCACCTGGCGCACAGCTGGCGCACAGCTGGGGCACAGCTGGTGCAGTCCCGGCCCTGTGCTGGAAATGGCTATTTTGAAAAGTACATTTTGTTGTGTAACACTTGTTTCAGGATGAAGCTTGCCATGTGTCCCATTGCTCTTAATACAGAGAAGCAAGTTTTAGAAAAAGCGTAGGGTTTCTGAAAACTGCGGCTTCTGCAGTAAGTACTTAGGGGCTCAAGCTGTGCAAGCTGTGTGGAAATCAGCCAGGTGCCCACGCGGTTTCCACGCAGACACCGACCAGCGACACATGTCCCTTCAGGGCAGCGTACCTTCCTTAGTGAGCTGTGGATCCTCTTTTCAAATCTTTGCTTCAAAAGGGCCCTACATATAGCCCTATGACTACATACTTCGATGTTCCCCATTTCATCAATATTCCTCATTTTCTGATCTAGACTACAGGCAGGAATAAGAATTATCCAGAAATAGATTTGATAAGTAGGGTATAAATGAAATACTGTTAATATAGTATCAGAAATCAATAAATTAGGTCAGAACTTTAATAATCTTTGTATTTGGCAGCATCTCTGGTTTTCCTCATTTTTATGACAAAGCTATACAATATTTTCTTGACCCTAAGTGAAATTTTATGAACGTATTTCTGCCCATGCTATCCTCTGAACAATCCACTTGTGATTCCGGGTCAGCAGGAAGAAATACTGGAGGGGCCTCGGAACACTCACCATTGGGGAAATACTCTACACTAATGCTCAGTGCTTAAGCGGACTTGTATTTCATATTCTCAGATAATAGGTAAAATTTGAAGTATAAACATATTGCAATTTCTTGCCTTGAAGTCTTTTTCAATTTAGATTACAGGAAGACAAAGCAAAATACCAGTTGAATTTGACAATACAAATTCTTCTTAAACAAGGACAAGTAGAACTGGAGAATTTCCAGCAAACTCTGCAGTATCCAGATGCAATTCTCATCAATAAGACCATCATTGAAGACCTGAATTCTGTCATTCGGGTAATTATACTTTCTTTATAGAGGAAAAAGACAACACAACATGCTGCTTGCCAAATGTTACATTGTTCTCTTATGTCCCTGGCAAGTGATTTAAATTCATTTAAATCAGTGGCTCCCACCCTCACTGTATCCGCACGTTAAAATCGCTTGAAGGACTTTACAAAGGTTCCCAGGCATGAGTGTTTTTTTTAAACTCCCCAGATAATTCTAAATTACTCCCAGATAATCCTAACCCTCCACATAAATATAATTCCAACTCCCCACAATGAATGCAATCATTATGTTCTATAAACATGTATTAACAAAATTAAAAGTTTAAAAACTTCTAAGGTACAGAAAGTTTGGGACCATGGAGTTAAATGTTCATTTTACTGTGATATAGTTTATCCATTGTATATGTAATTTTCACTATGTAATCCTTTAAATTTATAGAGCATTGATAGTAATGTCTCTGTTCCCAGTTCTGATTTTAGACATTTGGGTCTTTTTTACTCAGGCTAGCTAAAGATTTGCCCATTTAGACTTTTTTCCAAGAACCAATTTTTTATTTCACTGATTCTCCCTATTGCTTTTCTGTCTTCTATTTCACGCATCTCTGTTCTAATCTTAATCTGTCCTTCTCCTGCCTGGGGTTGTCGTCTGTTCCTTTTCCAGTGCCGTATGTGAAAAGTTAGATTATTGATACAAGCTCTGTGTTCTTTTTAATGTATTTACTGCTAAAATATTTCTCTCCGAGCTCTGCTTTGGTGTGTATCTCATCTTGGGTATCTTGTGTTTTCATTTTTGCTCATTTCAAAATTTTTTCTCATCTACCTTTTGATGTTTTCTTTGGCCTATTATTTAATAATGTATTTAATTTCCACATGATTGGAATCTTTCAATTTTTCCTTTTGTTATTGGCTCCTAGCTTCATTCAGTTACAATCGGAGCTTAATCTATTTACATGTAAATAAATAACTGATGAGAAACTTATCTCTGACATTGATGGTTGTTTGCTGTATTTCATATTTTTTGGTTCCTCAAACCCTTCGTTCTTGCTTATGTTCATATATAGCTCATTTTTGACAATGCACGGTTTAGATCCCCCTTTCTCATTTTCTTTTCTCTATGATTTTCAGTTAACTTTTCATTGAGTTCTCTGAGGATTACAATGATACTCAAACTTCATTTGTTATTTTGAGTAAATCTGAATTAACGCCAGTTTAGCTTCAGTAGTGTACAAGAGTCTTCCTGTGAAGCTCCTCGTCTTGCTTTATGCTTTCATGGTCGCGTCTTTCCACATCATGTGCTTATTAGCTTGGTATGTGCTTATTTGGCTTTCACATTATGTGCTTATTACTATTTTATGCATTTTTCTTTTAAATCATACAGAAAAATAGTTATAAACCAAATACAATAACTCTGGCTTTTTTATTCACTTATGTGGTTTCCATAGTGTGTGTGTGTGTGTGTGTGTGTGGTGCTGGTGGGAATTAAACCCATGCTAGGCAAGTAGTCTACCACTGAGCTACATCCTCATCCTCCCGTCTCTTTTTAAAGTAGTTCAGACTGTCCACAAACGTGCCATCCTCCCGCCTTGGCTAAGTCTCCCAAGGAGCCGAGATTGTGAGTGTGAGTCATCACGCCCACTACTTACATGGTTACATTGTTCGTGCAGTTTTTATTTCTTCTTATAGCTTTGAGTTATTGTCTACTATCTTTTCTTCTCACCTTGAAAGAATTATTTTAGCATTTCTTGTAGAGCAGGTCTAGTAGCAATGGACTCCCTTAACTTTTATCTCATAAAGTCTTAGTTTGTCCTTCATTTTTTAATTTATCTAACATTTTTGAGATGAAGTCTTACTTTGTTATCTCAGCTGACCCCAAATGTGTGGTCCTGCCACCTCTACCTGTCCAGCAGCTGGAGCTGCAGGTGCGAACCATCTGAATTGTCTTTCATCTTTGAAGGATAATTTTTATCAATCTAGAATTCTTGGTTAACAGTTTTGGAGGGCTTTCCCCCTCTGTGTGTCCTCTTTGGGAGTAAAAGGTTTTTGTTTTAATTCATTTTGCCTTCTTCCTCTGGACAGAGTCATTCATATTCTGGCTCTGGAAGTGACAGGATTTGCTGCTGTTTTACCAGGGCTAAAGTCTTGTCTTCTATGTAGCAAAAGGCTCTAACCGGGTCTGTGCCTGCCCTGTGTCTCCGAAGCGGCCTCTGCAGCGTCCTGCGCTGCTGCCTGTCTTCCTGGTGAATGGGGTGTGTCCAGGAGGGAAGGACCTGCGAGGGACAGAGGACACTTGTTTGTCTCTGGGCCTCTGAATCTGCATTCTCAGGCTACCTCACGCTTGGCCTTAGCAATGTATCTTTAAAAAATTGTCTGAATTCTTTACATCCCCTTTAATGGTGCCGAGCGTGGCTTCCCTCCGCATTCCCCTACCCATCAGCCAGTGCGTGGGCTCCACTTCTTGGCTGCCCCTTGTTTTCTTAGCTTTCAGGATACCTAGTTTCCTGTGACCTCAGTGCTCTCATGATTTTGGAGTTTATTTGGATTTTTCGTGTGACAGGGGAAGCAACATTCACTTGGTAGGTTGAATGTGAAGGATAAAGAAAGATTTTTAAAAAACTACTAAAATTTTGGGTAGAACAGCTGAGTAGATGGTGGTGTCATTAACTGACAAGGGGAAAACTAGGGAATTGTAACTTTGACTCGGGGCACATAGCGAAAGAGTTTTTTTGTTAACTGGGGAAATATGATGCCCCATCAGGGGACAATATACTGTATGCTGTGTCTGGAGACATTTTTGATTGAGACAACTGGGAGGCATCTAGTGTGTGCAGGCCAGGGGTGCCACTAAACATGTGCAAAACAAAGATCCCCCATCCTTTGTTACCTTGAGATGCATATGTAACAACCCAAAAGAAGTGCAAAGGAGACAGGGCTGAGAAGTGCTGTCTGTGTAGATACATATACTTACATATGAATTATTGCATGCAGATATTAGATATAGATCATTTAAGCTGTGAGATTGTTTGAGACCACTTAGAGGTAGAGCTAAGAAAAGGGAATTTGAGGATGGCGAACAGTAAGCAGCAGAGTAAACAGCCCCTCTGAGAGATACAGTCCAGCTGGAATATAGCACCATGGGGAAGACAAGAAGGAAGGAAGTGGATCCACTGGACCCAGGAAGAATCTAAAGTGAGAATTAAAGCCCACAGAAAGAGTAAAAAGAAAATTTAACTGAAGAAAAAGGTGGTAGCTGACAGCACCTTCGCCTGGAGTCAGACCCACTGTGAGAGAGGAGCTGTTGGAACCTGGGGACACATGATCAAGATGACATGGCGACTGGTGACCCTGAAAGCCTCTGCAGAGAGAGGCAGCACTGGAGGGGAGCAGCAGTGGAGGGGAGCGGCAGACCTGGAGGACTGCACTGGCTGGCAGTGAGTGCAGAAGACTCAGTCCTCCCACTGGAGAGAGCAATTGGCTGAGAACCACTTTGGAGTTGGGCTGGATAAGCCCAGAACCAGAACTGCTCCTGGCTTCCTCTAGCAGCTCCTAGCTGGGCACAGATACATGGAAATTTCTTGGACTGAGGCCCCGCCCCTGCACGCATTCTAGCAGCCACACAGAGGTTCCCTGCAGTTAGCCATCTCAGTCTGGAGGTGATGGCTGGCTCCTGCCCCCAACACACACACCAGGGGCAGTAGTGGAGGATCTTGCTGGTGACCATCCCAGGTCCACAGGTGGCAGCCAGCCCCGTCCCCTTGCACACTCCACCAGCCATCAGGGAGCCAACACAGGCTAGAAAAGCAGCAGACAGCCTTGTACCTGCACACCCAATGGCCACCATCAGATACTCGTAGCCAGCACTGGCTAGAAGAACCAAACAGTCTCATTTCAGAGAAATTGTAGCCAATGCAGGAAATGCCTGAGACTCCAGTACCCACTTGTCCAGAAGAACCCAGGAATATGTCAAGTCTCTGGCCTTCAATCCAAGCTGAGCAAGTCCAGGAGATGTAAACACAGAAGAGATTGGGAGTCCCACAACTGAAATTTCTGAAGTGATGGCAACTGAAGTAAAGAAACAACTTCTTGAGGCTATAAAAGAAATTAGAACAGAAATACTAACGCAGGTAAAAGAAGAAATGAAAAACGTAATAAAAGAATTGCTAAGCACCTCTACAGAAGACATAGATTAAAAAAATGGAGGAGTATAGGAAAATGAGGGAAATCTTGAACGAACAATACAAAAAAGACTTAGAATACATGAAACTGATTCAAATAGGTATCCAGGAAATTAAAAATTCCATTGAAAGCTGGCAAAACCACTTGAAAGAAACTTAAGATAGATTTTCAGACCTTGAACACAGGTTTGCAGCCTGAGATTGCAAAAGGAAAGATCTCTTAAAAATAACAAGGAACCAGGAAGTAACAATTCAATGGCTGCAAGACAACCCAAAGAAACATAATTTAAGATTAATAGGTGTGAGTGAAAAAGCAGGGGTCAATACAAATGACATTAAAAGTCTATTTACAGAAATAATTTCAGAAAACTTCCCAACTATGCTAAAAGGAAGTGACATTCAGATAAGTGAGGCATGTAGAACTCCAGATAACCATAACCAAAATAAATCTACACCCATATATATAATAATCAAGATCCCAGAAGCTGAACACAAGAACAGAATATTAAAAGCTGTTAGAGTAAAGAAACAGATCACCTATAAAGGAAAACCCATCAGAATCATGACACACTTCTCAACACAAACCATTAGATCAAGAAGAGCTTGGAGTGAAGTATTTCAAGTCCTGAAAGAAAACAACTTTCAACCCAGATTGATGTACCCTGCAAAACTATCTTTCAAAATTAATGGAGAAACAAAGAATAACTGAAGGAATTCATGACCACCAAACCAACCCTACAAAAATACTGAAGGATATTCTAGAGAGATAAAAAAGACCACAGCTCCAGAAACAGCAACAGAGGGGGATCACCTAGCGGGGCAGACAACTGAATGGAGAGGAAAAGTAGGCAGCCAATGGCAGAAAAGTAGCATGGCAGAGATGAGGCAGTGCATGTTGGCCATAACCACTAATGTAGATGGCCTCAATTCACCAATAAAAAGAAACACAGGTTAAGTGGATCAGAAGACAGGATCCATCAATATGCTTTATACAAGAAACACATTTAACTTGAAAGGGGGTTCACAGACTGAAAGTCAAAGAAGAGAGAACCATGCTCTATGTGACAAGGAACCAGATAGAAGTAGGGGTGGCTTGCCCATTAGCTGCAGAGTGGACAAGAAAGACATGGCATTTTGATACAATGGAAAGCTACTCAGCTATAAAGAAAGATAACCTCAAGGCTCTTGTAGGTAAATGGATACAACTTGAGAGCATACTCATAGATGAAATGATTCAGAGTTACATGGATGAATATCGTGTTGTCTTCCTAGTATAAAAAACTAAAGGAGTTAGTGGGATCCAAAATACACAATACATATTGTGAAAGTGAAAAGGGAGGAAGTATCTAAAAAGGGAAAGCAGTGGCCATTGTTAATCTGTTACCTATTATTTTCATTGTTCTGTTTAGTTTGGTTTTATTCTCTTTCAGTTTGTCTAATTTTATTATATTTGATGGCATGGACAGCTACTTCAAAGATAACAAAATATATTATGGTAGCCATTATTGATTTCCTATTATCTTGTTTTGCAGCTCTGTATTGCTTTCATTGTTTTGTTTTGAGTGATTTTATTTTCTTTTGTTTGATTTTATTATGTCTGAAGATATAGGCCAATACTTAGAAGATAACAAGAGGCATTATGGTAACCACTGTTGTTTTACTATTATTTTGAAGTCCTGTATTGCTTCCATTGTTTTGTTTTTATTGGTTTTATTCTGTACTATTTTGTTTGATTTTATTATGCCTGATGATGTGGGCAGTTATTTTGAAGATAACTAGAGGCATTATGGCAGCCATTATTGATTTCCTTTTATTTATTTCTTTTGAAGTCATGTACTATGTTCACTGTTTTGTTTTGATTGACTCTGTTCTGTTTTATTTCATTTGGTTTTATTCTCTTCAAAATAAAAAAAAAGAAATATTAAAAAAAGAAAGAAAGAAAGAAAAGGGAATTTGAGCCTGCATGCAAAATCCAACTCTGAAAAGTCTAGCAGAGAACTGGTAAGGAGATAGTCTAGGAGGAAAGCAGGAAGGAAACCATTCCAAGGAGGATGGATCTGTGTACTATGTCAATTACTTGACCAGAGTAGTTTTGGTGGAGGGGGAGGAAGGTGTTCAGTCAGTGATGGTTGAATAACATGAAAGAAAGAATAATGGCAATGACTGAAGCATGCCCTGCAAGAAACGTTGACTGAAAGGAAGGCCGAAAGATAGAGCTCTCAAACAGTATATCTAAACCTTTCACTCTTAACATCTGCCAAAGTATATTGTCCCCTGATAGGGCAACATATTTCCCAAGTTGACAAAGAATGTTCTATAGAAATTTTGAACTTTAGGTTTTGGAACTATTGATGTCAAGAGCAAAGGTATGACTATGGGAACTGGATGGCTGAAAGACACTGGGAAAAAAAGGTCATTGAAAGTTAGAAATCCAAGGAATTGAGAGGCCAAGCTATGATCAGAAGATGAAAATAATAAAAATAGTGCTGGGAACAGAGGCCAATGAGATAGGAGGAGTAGAAGTAAAAAGTATGAAAATGCAATATGTATTTCTCATGATGAATGTATTTAATATGTATCATAAACATTTACTAATAATTTTTAAAATAGGAGTAGAAGGTAGCATAAGGTTCAAAAAGCTAGATTTTGGAAAGAAAATGTTAAATGTTTATAAAATGTTAACTGATGAAATTCTCATGTAAATTATAAAGGCACAATGTTTTCACTCTTAGTAACCTTAGAACAACTTTAAAAAATACTCCTTAATTTCACTTGGGTAATTCAATGTAAAGTGCCAACCACCTAGGTCTTTTAATGTCATACTTAATTCTTGTTTGTGTTTTTTTTAATTGCCTACCAAACAGACAATGTTGTGTCTAGCTGCATTAATGATGATCCTTTATCCATAGCATCAGGTGGGAGGGCAGTGAGTAAGTTTTCAAAAGCATAGAGGTTGGTGGATTAGTCAATTGCAAAAGGAGTTCCTGGGAGTCATTTTTTAATATCTGCTCCAAATTAAAAAGATTATCTCTGTGATCCAAATGTTTTCTGAGCTAGCTTCTGCTTCAAGTAGCCTGTAAGTCTGTGTGCAGAATCGTATTATATGAATACCAATTGTACTTTTTTAAGACTCAAGGACAAAAGAAAGTTGCTAGTATGATGGAAAGTAAAGATGTAAACAAAGGAATATAT
This sequence comes from Dasyprocta punctata, assembly GCA_004363535.1. Classification (NCBI taxonomy): domain Eukaryota; kingdom Metazoa; phylum Chordata; class Mammalia; order Rodentia; family Dasyproctidae; genus Dasyprocta; species Dasyprocta punctata. Next base: position 25,346 of record RJWM01016355.1, on the reverse strand, counting down.
CAGATTGAGTGGGAGCACAAGAAAATGGAGATGGAAATGGAAGATCTCAATCAAAAAGCTTGGGATATTCAGATGCTGTTTTTTTCAAGAGAGCGTCAAAAGGCAAGTTCTCCCTACCCCTACATAGTTCTAATTTCACTGATTTATTTAGCCAGTATTTAATATGAAGCCTCTCTGACATCAAGCATTTTCTTATGTCTTTCTGAATTCTTTTTCTTCTAGTAGTTTACACTTGCTACCTCCACATCTTTAGGATCCACTCAGCAGCACAGTTCTAGCTTGCAGTTTGTTGAGGAATTCATTATTAATTGTTTGATCCTGTGCTTGTTTATCATGCTTCAATTCTCCTTAGTGTTTGACTCATTTCATTACTGGTCTTGAACTCACTTTGTAGCCCAAACTGGCCTCGAATTCACAGCGATCCTCCTGCCTCAGCCTCCCAAGTGCTGAGATTATAAGCGTGCACCACCATATCTGGCCTATTCCTCTGGCTTTTATTATTCTTATGTTTTCGTATTTCTCTTCCAACATGTCAAACCACTTTACCTCTGTAATTTTTTTGCTTCTAAGTCTTAAACATAGCCTTTCTTTAAGATTCTGCCTTATCTCTGTGTTTCTTTCCATGTCCTCTTCTTTGATCATCTCTGTTCTTCTAACATCAGTAATCCTAAAAATCTAATCCCAGCTCTCTGGATTCCAGTCCAAGTCCATTCCCACCTAAACTCTGGCCCTCATTTCCCTCAAGCACCAGTTGAGAATTAAAGGCACCACCACAGCCAGTTTAAAATTAAATTTCTAAATACTCTCTCTCTCTCTCTCTCTGTGTGTCTCTCCTTTTTTAAGTCTTTTTATAAATTTTAAATTACATTTAGTCTACTTTTTGATTTTATACTGCTATCAAATTTTAATTTTTATTTCACTTTAATAACATTACTGGCCTGCCCAAGCTTTTTTTTTTTTTTTGGCACCAGGGATCGAACTCACAACCTCACACCTGTCAAGCAAGCACTTAAGTTGCTGAGCCAAACTCCCAGCCCTAGTTTTTTGAGGCAGGGTCACTATGTAGCTCAGGCCAGCTTTGCGCTTGCGTTGTAGCCCAAGCCGGCCTCGAACTCACAACGCTCTGCCTACCTCAGCCTCCCGAGTGCTAGGATTAAAGGCGTGCGCCACCATGCCCGGCCTCCTGATCAAACATTTCTGACTGATAATTCTTAGCTAGCAAATGAATTATGAAGTCCTTAAGTGGACAATGTCTTTTACTCTTCAGACTCCGATTCATTTGCCACTTTTCCTCTTGTTCGTGAGCATTCTCCTCCTCCTCCTCCTCCTCCTTGTCCTCTTTCTCCTCTCCCTCTTTGCCTTTCACTTTTTTTCTTCTCCTTCCTCCTTCCCTTTCAACAACTTCTCCTTCCTTCCCTCCTTCTTCCTCCCTCCCTTCCTTCTTTCCTTCCTTCCTTCCTTGTTTGGTTCTGCACATCTCAAGTGTAATTGCTTTCTCAGGTTTAGTTTAATTGTCTTCTCCGGCATAAATCCTTTCTTGATTTCCCAAGCTGGGAGAAATCCCACTGTATAACAAATCACCTTTGAATTTTCTAATACTTTACACTTCTTCTGGCAACTAATGGTATGTACATGTTCTCTTTTTCTTGAAGGCTAGGTCATGTTATCTATCTTTATGTAGCCCTCATTATCCTTAATTAAAACACTGTTAATGTAGGTCTCAAGTGACACTTAATAAATAATCAGTGAGTTAAATGAATGAATGAGAAAACAGCCCAGGCATTTGTAGTATTTTACCAATGAATGTATTGATGGCTGGTACAAGTAAACCATGCACGAAAATCAAACCAGTTTTAACTAACACAGATATTTGCTATGAAAACCAGTAATTTTTAAAAACTAAAACAATCTTTAAAAAGTTACCTATTGAAAGAAACAGAGAAAAATACTCTTCCATATTTTTTTTTCTCTTCAAGTACCTCAATGAACCAAACTATGAGTCTTTGATTGCTCTTCAGATTGGAATAATGGAGCAAACCATTAACGTTTTAGATAAGGTAAGTCTCAAAAGATATTAATCATTATAATGCCAATAGCTGTGATTCACTTAAGCAAAATAACAGTGTCTTAATTATGAATTTGGAAAGAACCTAGCAGAATCTTGATCATTTACAGGTATTCATGAGGTAATTAGAGGCAACCATAACCAGCAGCATAGACTGAAATACTGTTTAAAATATTTGCGTTAATCTCCGGGGACATATGTGATCAGAAAGGGACTTCCTGTCCTACACTGAGATGTGATTTATATAACATTCATGATTTATCATAGGTTTTTCCTGGCATTGTAAAGGCTTTATCTTATCATAAGTGAATAACAAATGCTCAGTTTTTATTACAAGGCATATGTAAGGTGGAAATAAACTAGTGTAAAGCTTTTAAAAAATTCCCTAATTTTTAAGAATATACAAAAACGTTCTAAAACGTACTAACATACTGTTTTACCTTTCAACAAGTAAGTCGAGTGTCTGCTGTGGGTAGAACATATGGCAGGCACTAGGGAGACAGAAGAAGATGTTGTCTTTAGTGATGGGCATGTATTTCAAATATAAGAATATGCCTTTATAAATGACATTTTTTCAATATTATTTTTGTGGGGTTTCATGGGCACAAAATTTTCAGACCCACAAAAAGAATGTCAATAACTGTAAAAAACTACTCAAAAAATTGGGAAAGTTCAGCAATCGAAAAGACACAGCAAATTATACTCTAAGCTGCAACCTACGAGAAGAGTTGGTAGCTGTCTCAGAAAGACAAGACATCTGCAATGCAATAGGTAAGCCTTTTTCCTTTAGGCAACTGTAAGTTTCTTTAAAAATAATTGATGTTTCTGAAATCTACACACTAATTGTAAAGCTAAGGGCATTTCTTCCACACAGTTGATTCTGGGGGCTGCTTTTGTATTTAAAACAGTTGATAATAATACAACTAATTCCTTCCCCTTGGGTTTCGGGATAGGGTCTACACTGACTTGTGAAAAGATTGCCAAAGAAAGATACAAAAGTATGATGAAACAACAAAAGTTGACAAATATTTCAAAAGAACAAGCTGAACAGATTTCAGTACTTCAGGCTGAAGTTGAAAGATTAAGGATGAAGACCTTCCCTGCTCTTGTTAAAATGTAAAACACTAGCAAGAATCACAAGGCCAAACCAATCATTTCAAAAATCATTTCCTTTGGGTAAAATTGTTTCTTTTTCTTTCTTTCATATTGTGAAATTTAAGTAGAGTCGCTTCTTAGTTGTATGTTTTTAATAGTAAATTATTTAATTTTAGCTTTGTAATCAGTATATAAATTTTTGTCCTGCATAAATGTGTAAAAGAACTATTTTCATTGAAGAAATAACAGACTGTAAAGCTGAAAGAAAGTATTCGATGCTGGGCTCAATGGTAGAGCGTTTGCCTAACATGTCCAAGGCCCTAGGTTCAACCCCCACTCTGAAAACAGAGAAAAGCCTCCCAGAGTGTGTGCTGAGATTGCAGGCATGCACATTGCCTAGTTCAAGATTTATTTTATTCATTTAAAGTTACCAGAATTTTGAGGATTAATCCTTGTTCTATCAATGAGAACAAGGTAAACTGTTTATTTTTTCCAAGACTTAAATCATTTGTAAATTATGACATACTTTGAAAACCTAATCTTCATTTCTTACTGTGATAGAGCTCAATTTTGTGCCCTACCCAATACAGCTTAGCAAAAAAAAAAAAAAAAGTGCTTTTTTATTTCCGTGAAACATTGCTTTACTCATGTAGACAATGGTAACTGTTCAGTGAGAAAACTAACCAGCCGAAGACTTCCTCACCCTTGGTGGCTGAGGCACTGCCGCATGGTAAGGTGTGAAGGTGCTAACACTGGGATCCCTGGCCAGTGATGACTTCGGTGACGCAATCTCTTGCAGGTCTGCAGTTTATAAAGCAAATGTTAAGTTTGATCCACAGTACCACATCCAGTACACAAAAGTCCAGGTAAAGCAAGAGACCTATTATAAAATTTTCCACTTAGGGAAAACTCCCGAGGTTTCATTGATCACCCCCGCAGAGATCAGGGCTGAGTGGGAAAATGTCAAGAGCAGCATCATTTTGATGAGTCCCCCTCCTTAGGACTAGAATGACTCCTGAAAGTCAGTTTGGCTAATTCAGCAAGGAAGTGTCCACCAGTTACATCTCCTGTATCTAGGGGCCTTTAAAATTGTCTCTGGGACAGGAATCGTGGGGCACAGGGAGCCAGGCCAAGAGTGCATGTACGTGAGGATGTAAATGCTTCATACCTGGGATCACTAGATGCTCTCTGTCAACCATGGATGTCCTCAACTTGATCCTCCCCACCCAGGCTGGAATACAAGTGCCTGATCACCTAAGGGGCCGACTGGGCACTTCTCTTGCTAATAGCCAGTGCCGTATTTTTCAGTGGACAACGTTCTGTGGATTCCCAGGTCTTAACAAACCCGAACACCCTGTTTTGTTTGTTTCTTCATTAGCCCTGGTTGACTCACCTTTGAGGCACGAACGGAGGAGGTGAGCAGGAGCCTCTCACCCTCACACTCGGGAGCCTTTTCAGCAGGAAGCACCTTCTGGGGGTGGGGCTGGGAGGTGCAAGGACACATGGGTCTTGTACCCCAGATCTTCTGTCAGTACTGTTCATGGTAGATTCCTCTAAGCTTCTGCTGAACAGCATCAACTAGTGCTATAAATCGAGTCGACTATAACATGGTCTTACACGTAGGAATAAAGAATATGAGCTCTGTTGCTGGGCTGCCTGGGTTCAAATCCTGACTTGCCACTTAAGTTTGAAATAACCACTTAGTTTTTAAAATAACCACTGAATCTCAAATTTTCTCATCTTTCAACCTGGGGCATTGTTAATACTTGAATTAAGACTTTTTTTTTTTTTTGGTACTGGGAATTGAACTCATGACCTCACACTTGCCAGGCAGGCACTTACGCCACTGAGCTAAATCCCCAGCCCCTGAACTATACTCTTAAACTTGGTACAAAGCAAATACTATGTTAAAGGTTAGCTCTCATTTTTATAAAAGTATGGTACTAATTTTCAAAAAAATGCATCTCATTAAATGGAAGTAAAATGCAACACATCATCGAAGAAGATGGCTACCTGCAGGCATCTCCAAATCTGAACTGTCCCATTAAACCCTGTTCCTCTTCCACGACCCTGGCACCTGCTGTTGTAGGAATTCTCAGGGGCACCAATGCCTGGAAACACCATTACATGCCCCAGCTCTTCCAGAGCCAGTCTCACAAGCAGACACCTAAGAGTGACTCCATAGGACGTGTCTGTCAGTACTGGCGACTGGGGGCTCCAAAATCTAATCAGGTACACCACACTGACCTACCAGAATGGCACCACCACTGGGGGCAACAATTCCCCTGCCACAGTTTTGATCCCTGGCTGAGCAGCAGTGACAGAGGATGATTGGCAGACACCAGAATAACACAGTGCCCGGGGGTGTCCATTTAGGAACCCCAGACTCACAAATGCCAATGACAAGGGCAGTGTCTAGAAATTAGAATTTGTGTGCAGTGAATGGACACAAGACCATGGCCCTGGGGTCCCCTGCCATACCAACACTCAAGGCGTTGTTACATCAATAGAAGGTACTAGGTTGAAACTAAGGTACACTCGGTAGAGTAGTGGCTATAAAACCGCGGATGCACACAGTGCTCTCTCCATCTCCACCTTCGCCTCGGAAAGCACATGTACACTCTTAAGGAGGCCAACTCTGCTGCTTCCAAGTTTATGTTTAACGCTCCAGCCACAAACAGAATGGGCTTTCTTTCCCTGAGTTCAATTCTAAATTCCCAGGGACTAGGCCAGCTTGGCTCGTATCTGTCATAGCTCCATTTATAGCCAACATGACGGTTACGATTACATAACTTGTCGGTTGGTTTCTGGCTGAGGAGACCAACTGTGAACTGAACTATTGTTTATTTGACAGATGAAGGTGAAAAAGCATAAATGTGAAGGACCTTGTACACCAGAATATCTTGATGTAGACGATGAGATCATTTCCTAAGAAACAGATAGTTGTTTCAATAAAGAAGGAATAAAACATGAAGGCAGAAAAGAATGTAACTTTGGACATAAGTTTAATTATCTGAGATCAACAGATGACGAGAGGTAATCAGTGAATGGAAACAAGGTTTACAAACTTAGGAAAGAGGTGAGAAGTTTTAGACCAGTTTAGGTTTAGATGTTCACCAGACTGGACTATTTTTTAACACTGAAAATAAGACTTTTTGCCACAAAAATAAAACAACATAATAAAACTGGTACCCAGGACTGTCCAAATTTTTTTAAACATGCTTTAAATTTGTGTGTGTGTGCACACACTGGGGCCTTCACACAAAACTATATCCCTGACCCATTCATTCACTGATATACTGGAGCCTGAACCCAGGACCTTTACACTAAGATACAACCCTAGCCCTCTTTTCTTCAGGGGTTGGGGTGGGGGCAGAGGGTCTTGCTAAGTTGCCAAGGCTGGGCCTGAATTTTGCATCCTTCTGTCAGTCTCTCAGTGTGCTGGGATAACAGACAGGCAAGTGCCACTGTATCTACCTTTTAACATTTCTTTCAGTGTCAAATTTGCTTTGGTAAAGCTCTTCAAAATGCTGTAATTCATTTTAGGACTTAATTTGTGTCTTAGAGTGTTCTAAATTGATGGTCAAAACACCTTACTCTAAACCCTAATGCGCTGATGGCGAACCTTTCAGAGCTGTCCACGATACAAACAGCCTGCTGTGGCACACGTGCCGTAGGTTCGCCACCATTGCCCTAATTGCTAACATCTTCCCTTTAAAATGTCTAAGCATCTTTCCATTAAGTTGCCATTCTCCAAGATTTGCTGGAGTGGAATCAGGAGTACGGCTCAGTGGTAAAGTGCACGCCAGGGCCTAGGTTTGATCCCCTAGTACTGGGAAAAGAGTGAAGAAAAAAAAAAGTGCAAGGGAAAGAAAAAAAAATATTCTGAGAAAAAAAGTTATGAATTACACATCTATAAATTCTTCTTCACTTCTGTTATAGTGTAGCAATTTATCATCTAACCCGTAGTAGTCTATCAATTGAGTAAGGCTTAGTTTCTTGTTCTCTTCAGACATAGCTGACTGCAACTCATAAAGCAACAGCTGGCTGCAGCTTCTCCACTTTTTTATCAACAGCTGTAACTGTGACAGGTCATTCTGAAACAAACAAAAAAGAACAATTTATGTCGATAACTAGACAGTCACGCTACTTAACTCAATCAAAAATGTCAAATCAGTTTGTGTAGGTTTAAAGGCTAACATTCCTGGGAATGAATGGAACTTTTACCTATGAAAAAATAGAATGGGGATAAGTAGAAAGGTTACAAATGTCACTCAACTTGAGATCTATTGCCATTGTTTATCCAAACTATGGGACAAACTCTCCAGAGAAAATTCAAATCATGAAGTACAGCAAAACTAGGTAAAGAAGCAATAATAAAGATTTAGAAATCTACTTTTCATTCAATTGTGCTTTTAAAATGAGATTACATTGTACCTTCCATTCAGTTTTGCTGTGAACCTAAAACTGCTCTAAAAAAATGACAGTATTGAAATTAGAAATGACATTCACTCCCATAAATAAATGTTTGAAAAATTCTAAAAACTGAAACTAGCAAAATATTCCATGATTTATTCCACATTGCTGGAGAAGAATGAGCAATTACATGAATTATCCAGGAAATAGACATTATTCCCTTCCAAATACCCAAATTCTATTTAACTTAACATATTTGGTTAGAATCTAAAATCTAATATATATTCATTGTTTTCTCAACCAAAATGCCTAAGATATTTTAATTACTTGAAAGAGACAAGATCATTATTAAAAATACTATTTACTATACTCTGTGGCCCATTTTTAGTTCTACTCATTGTCAGCTGTCATTTGTTCCCATTGTATTTACAGCTAACAACTGACACTTTTAATACTGCTATGGGCTAGAAACAACAGAAAAGCTTCAACCGTATATTACATAAAAGTTGGGACTTTAAACAAGTTTTATCTGATATTGACAAGTCTCTTATAATCAACTCTATCTAAATCTATGACTTACATTTCAGTTAAATTTAAAAACCAGGTTTCTGGATATTTGGTTTATTGCTTTACTATGATACTAAAAGAAATTTATTTCCTACTTTTGAAATTACCTCCCTACAATTTATGTAAAAATTTAAAAATACGCAGTAGTTTCAAAACTCTTCTCACCTTTGATCTATACATTTTGACTAGTTTCAGCCTCCGAAGGAGGTCTTCCTTCTCTTGCACCTGCTTCACCAATTTTGCTTTTTCTTCCTTTAATCCTTGTTTAAGATTCTCATTCACAAAATCATCTTGGAGAACACTGTATGACCCAGTATCAAGTGACTCAGATTCACATGCACTGATATTCTGGAGAGTATTTTTCAAGTATGTATGTTCTTCAGAGTCACTATCTATGCGTTTACAACTTTCTTGAAATTTCAAACAGTCTTTTTCTGTTGAAGATGCTGGTTTCTCTGAAAAGGTCTGATCATTTTCTTCATTCTCTATTTTAAGACGTTTTACTACACTGCAACAGGAATTAAATGAAAATCTTGTCTTCTTCAATCTTTCTTTCAGTGTTGCACTCATGGGCTGAAGAGAGCACAAAACATTAAAAACATTAATCAAGAAAAACGTTAATGTAAATAAATCTACTAGAAATAAAGGTCTTACATTTCTACAGCTGGTACCACTACATGGCTTTCGTCCTCATATATCTAAATGTCTTTATTCCCAGACACTCCCAAGTTTCATTTTCTCAGTAAACAGCCTTCTAAACAGTGCTGAGACATTTATCCCAGTAATAATCATGGACATCGGTTTAGCAACTAGCACGTGACTGACACTACTCTAAGTGTTTCAGACTTGCTTGGTATTGCCACCAAGACTCATGGGTATTACATAGACCCAAACTTCCTCAGTTTAGATTATTCCAACAACCTGAGCTGAAACTAAAAGTGATTCAAGATGACAATCTCCAGGAAGTGGTGGAGGATAAAGTGGTGTTATGCATCATGTTAATTAACTCTCTTTCCCAGACTGAAAAGCACCACTGCCACAAAACTTAGATGCATAGAATGGATCACTGGAAGAACCAAGGTTGTCATACCGCTCTCCGTGAACTATCTGTGCGGGGAGACGGTGGATTCGCACAGGCCTGTGGAGTGCTAGGTAAAATCACGGCCGACTCTGATGGACTTTCCATCTTGGAAGTGAAATCTTGGTTTATTTCTAAAGGAAGAAAAAGTAATTATAAACTGTAAATCGAATTAAACACACATCTGTACAGTCCCCAGTGTTTATCAAAGAATTTTTCACCATTGAACCACACCTCCTCAGTAAGCCAGCAACTTCTGATTAGTTGCAATCCATTCTGGCTCTTTCTGCAGTTTTCCATTGACCTCTCTTACACGGAGGCTACTAGTTTTTCTCATGACCAATTAACCAGCTAGTATGTTAGAGGCTATTTTGTTTTTGTTTCTAAAGTATCACCAAAATCTACACTGGTGAGGGAAAGGGGCAGAATAACCACTTTACTCAGGAATTCTTTAATTTCGTCACTATAGCTTTAGTGGAGATATGGCCCAGATCCTCCCTCATCAGGCCCGACGGTCCAGCATCCTGAACCCTAAATGAGGAGCACTTTTTACTTATAGCACCACACACTGAAAAGGAGACTCGGACGAGGGCATCCACTTGAGCGGGGTAAAACCTGACAGGAGTCCGCCCGCCACTGCGGAAAGCCCCGAGCCAGGCAGAGACCCCAAGCCTGAGGTACTACCCAGTCTTCCTGACCACGGAAGGGAAGCGCCACAAAACCCTAGACACCACCAAAGTACACCGTACAGACGATCTCCCGGGCCGGAGAATGGCGCCTACCCTAGAACGCTTAAAAAGCGCGCGTAAACCGATCCTGTCTCGGGAGCTGGGCTTCCGGCACGAGGGAGGCAGAGAGACGCGCGATTGGTCAAATTGTCGCGCGCGCGACTCTGCCCGCCCCGCGTCCGGAAGGGGCGGAGACCGCAGGGCGAGGCAGAAAGGAGTGGAGAAGCGGGATTGGTACGCTGCACTGTCGCGCGCGACTCTGCTCCGCCCATCGCTCGAGAGCCGGGGGTTGCACACGTCACTGCGAGCGCCGCAGTGGCATTAGAAGGGTGGGATTGCGCTTGACAAAGACAAACCAATTCTGGCGGGGGCGCGCCACCGACCGCGACGGCCTTTCACTGCGTTTTCAGGCCCTCCTCTTCCCGCTTCTCGGTTTGGGACGCCCAAAAACCCCCCCGTCCCACCCCGTCAGTCTAGTCTCCCACGCCCCATAGCGCAGGCGCGCCCCGCCCGCCCGCCCGGAAGCCGCGCGACGGTGAGCTGGGGGCGGGCGCAGACCCGGAAGGGCAGTGCCGGCTCCGACTGCCGCAGCGTCTGCGCACGCTCAGTTCAGCTAATCTGTCGTTCGGGCATGTCGCCCTTAAAACCCAGGTGTCATGGTGTGGTTCTCCATTTCTTAGTCAAATCTGGAAGAAAACGTAGCCAACGGAATGTGTTGTGACTCAGGAGACACTGCTAACTATGGCTGAGTGGTCCCAAGTTGAGATGTTTTGCGATGCTATCGGCCCGCTGCAGAGTCCCGAACAGAGCAGAGAGTGCATCCTTAGCCTAAAATCGCTCCTTGCTTCTGGTGTGGTGGTGGGGGGCGACCTCACGTGGGAGAGGACCTGGGCGAGGCCGCCGAGTAACGCCTGAGTCCTGTGCAAATCGGGAATTAGCCAAGCCCCTGTTTGCAGCCTTATGATTGGCCGTTTGAACTGTTTCCACTCTTTGTGAACTGCCAAAGACAGTTGGCTCAGAAACAGCCAGAGGGAAGTAATTGCACGTATAAATTCAGAACCTGAACACAATGCAGTGATTTTGAGTGGAATTTTCTATGTTCAAGTCCTGGCACCAAATTTTAATTGTTAGATAGTGGAGGGTCTTTGTGCCTCAGTCTCCTCATCTGTGAAATGGGGTTGATAGTAGCTACATCCTAGAGACTGGAAAATTAAACAAGAATTCACGAGAAGCAGCTGGAACACTGGTAGATATCTAGAAAGTAAATCATTATGAATACATGCATGTGATCTAAAAATCCAGTGAATGCTTAAAAAAAATTTTTTTTGATTACAGTAAAAAACACAGTACCATTAATCTCCCTTGCTTTGTACACACATCCCACGTTCTGAAGCAATTCTAAAAGTCCTCTTGAGACAGGAGATCAGGGCATGACAAACTGGCTGGGGAAGTGGGCATCGATCTGCCTATCCCAAAATTCCAGGACAAATGGGCAGAACAATTCCCAAAGGCCTGCAGGTGGAACCAGAGAGTGCTGTTTTAAGGCCTTCTGAGAGAACCCAAGTGGATTTTCCATAGAATGACCTAGACCATGTCACCCAGAGTAATGGGAGATACAAAAGATGGCTAACATTTTCCTTTTGGCCATTTGTGCTCTTTTTTTGATTTTTGGTACCAGGGATTGAACTCACGACCTTGTGCTCGCCAGGCAGGTGCTTACGCATTGAGCTGAATCGCCAGCACCACTTGTGCTCTTTCACAGTGGTCTGCTCTCACCATGTATAGTGTACTTCTTTTCTTACCTTTACTTACCCCGTTCTTATCTAGTTGGCCTGCAGCTCTCTCTGCAGAGCATGTCTCTTTTCTTTTCATACCATAATAAATGTAAAACCTCACCACCTTTTGTGCTCATCTTGACCGATATTTGTTCGGGATACAAAGAACCTAAAGACCACCTCTAGAAGGAGACTCCAGCACCCCAAAACCCTGTAACATCGTTTCATGAGTGTCAATAGTTGCACTTCCCTGGCTGCTTTAATGTCCAGAATGGATTCAAAATGTTTACCTTTCACGGTAGTTTTGATTTCAGAAAAGAACCACAAGCCACGTGGCCCAGATCTGGTGAATAAGGTAGATGAAGACACGCCATGTTTTTATGAGCCTGCCTTCCTGTTTGATGGCCCTGGGCAGCAGCATTCTCTGGATTATCACACCTTGTAAAGATGCTCACAAAGCAGGACCTTCAGAACTGCTTCGGAAAGTGGTAAGGACAAGGGGGTGCATGTGTTCACAGCAAGGGGAAATATTTTGAGCAGGAGTTAATGGCAGTGTGTATTACTTTAATAAATTTTTTAAATATTCACTGTACAGAGAAGACAAGTTGGCGAAACAGTAAGCAGCAGAGTAAACAGCCTCTCTGAGAGATGCCATCCAGATGTTGGAATATAGCAACATGGGGATGACAAGAAGGAAGGAAGTGGGTCCCCTGGACCCAGGAAGAATCTAAAGTGAGAACTGAAGCCCACAGAAAGAGTTAAAAAAAAAAAAAAACTTAAACGAAGAAGGTGGTAACTGACAGTACCACTGCCCAGAGCAGACCCACTGTGTGAGATGAGGAAACTGGGGTTGCATAATCAAGGTGCCGTGGCGGCGACCCTGGAGGCCTCTGCCGAGAGAGACAGCATTGGAGGAGAGTGGCAGTGGACAGGGGGAGCGGACCTGGAGGACTGAACTGGCTGACAGTGAGTGCAGGGGACTCCATCCTCCCGTGGGAGAGCGCAATTGGCTGGGAGCCATTTTGGAGTTGGGCTGAATGGGCCTGGGGCCGAAGCTACTCTTGGCTTCCTCCAGCAGCTCCTAGCTGGGCACAGACCCATAGAAATTGCTCAGACTGAGCCCTGCCCCTGCGTGCATTCTGGGGGCCAGCTCAGAAGGTCCCTGCAGGTGACCAGCTTGGTCTGGAGGTGGTGGCTCCATGCACGCTCCAGGGGTGGTAGTGGAGGATCCTGCTGGTGACCAGCCCAGGTTTGCTGGTGATGGCCCCGCCCCCCTACACACTCTACCAGTCATCAGGGAGCCAACACAGCCTGGAAAAGCAGCAGATAACCCTGTACCAGCGCACCCAATGGCCACCATCAGGTATCCATAATCAGCACCGGCTAGAAGAACCAAGCAGTCTCACTTCAGAGAAATTGTAGCCAATGCGGGAAGTGCCTGGGACCCCAGTACCCATCTATCCAGAAGAACCCAGGAATATGTCAAGACAAAGAAGCAAAAGGCAGTCTCTGGCCTCCAATCCAAACAGAGCAAGTCCAGGAGATGCAAATGCAGAAGAGATCGGGGGGTCCCACAACTGAAGTTTCTGAGGTGATGGCAACTGAAGTAGAGAAACAACTTCATGAGGCTATAAAAGAAATTAGAACAGAATACTAACTCAGGTAAAAGAAGAAATGAAAAGCATAATAAAAGAATTGCTAGGCAACTCTAAAGAAGACATAGATGAAAAAATGGAGCACAGGAAAATGAGGGAAACCTTGAATGAACAATACAAAAAAGACTTAGAATACATGAAACAGATTCAAAGAGATAACCAGGAAATCCAAAACTCCAATGAAAGTTGGCAAAACCACTTGAAAGAAACTGAAGATAGACTTTCAAACCTTGAAGACAGGTTTGCAGCTTGTGATTGTGAAAGGAAAGATCTCTTAAAAACAACAAGGAACCTGGAAGTAACAATTCAACAGCTGCAAGACAACCCAAAGAAACATAACTTAAGAATAAAAGATGTGAGTGAAAAAGCAGGGGTCAATACAAATGAAATTAAAAGTCTATTTACAGAAATAATGTCAGAAAACTTCCCAAGTATGGGAAAAGGAAGTGACTTTCAGATAAGTGAAGCATATAGAACTCCAGCTAGCCATAACCAAAATAAATCTACACCCAGATATATAATAATCAAGATCCCAGAAATTCAACACAAGAACAGAATACTAAAAGCTGTTAGAGAAAAGAAGCAGATCACCTACAATGGAAAACCCATCAGAATCACAATAGACTTCTCAACACAAACCATCAGATCAAGAAGAGCTTGAAGTGACGTATTTCAAGTCCTGAAAGAAAACAACTTCCAACCCAGATTGATGTACCCTGCAAAACTATCTTTCAAAATTAACGGAGAAACAAGATATTTCCATGACAAAGGACAACTGAAGAAATTTATGACCACCAAGCCAGCCCTACAAAGAATACTGAAGGACATTTTAGAGAGAGATAAAAAAGACCACAGCTCCAGAAACAGTGGCAGAGGGATATCACTGAGCAGGGCAGACAATTGAATAGAGAGGAAAAATGGGCAGCCAGTGGCAGGAAAATAGCACGGCAGAGACGAGGCAGTGCATGTTGGCCTTAACCATTAACGTAGTGGCCTCAATTCACCAATAAAAAGAAACACAGGTAGAATGGATCAGGAGACAGGATCTATCAATATGCTTTATACAACAAACACATTAAACTCGAAAGGGGGTTCATAGACTAAAAATCAAAGGAGAGAGAAGAATGCTCTATGTGACAGGGAACCAGAAAGAAGTGGGGGTAGCTTTCCAATTAGCTACATAGTAGACAAGAAAGACATGGCATTTTTATCCAATGGAAAGCTACTCAGCTATAAAGAAAAATAACCTCAAGTCTCTTGTAGGTAAATGGATACAATTTAAGATCATGTCTACGGATGAAATGACCCAGAGCCACGTGGTGAGCATCATGTTATCTCCCTAGTACAAACAAACTAAAGGAGTTAGTAGGATTCAAAATACACAATATATATTGTAAAAACGAAAGGGGAGGAAATGTCTAAAAAGGGAACGCAGTGGCCATTGTTAATCTATCACCAGAAGTTGAGTCCTGTATTGTTTTCATTGAGTTGTTTAGTTTGGTCTTATTCTATTTCAGTTTGCCTAATTTTATTGTATTTGATGGCATAGACAGCTATTTCAAAGATAACAAAATACATTATGGTAGCCATTATTGATATTTGATCTCCTTGTTTTGAAACCCTGTATTGCTTTCATTGTTTTATTTTGAGTGATTTTATCCTATTTTGGTTTGTTTGATTGTATTATGACTGATGATATAGACAACTGCTTAGAAGATAACATGAGGCATTATAGTAATCAGGGTTGTTTTACTATGTATTGCTTCCATTGTTTTATTTTTTTATCGGTTTTATTCTGTACTATTTTGTTTAATTATATTATGTCTGATGGTATAGGCAGTTATTTTGAAAATAACAAGAGGTATTATAAGGGGAAAGGAGAAAAGAAGGAAGGGAAAAGGAAAAAGACATAAATTTGTATATAGATATACATAAGATAGTTAAAATGACTATACTACTAAATGCATTAGTTATTGAAAAAGAACAGTTAATACTCATATGATTAGATCAATTTTACATGTCTATATCTGTTAATCAAAACAACCCCTTTGAAGGTAATGATATGCAATATTACAACCATTGTCAAATTCCAATCATCTCATTTTGTAAACCTATAATGTTATTGTATTGGATTTGTTGTTGTTGTTTGTTTGTCTCTTTTGCTTTTTGCTTTTGTTTTCTGTGTCTTTTTTCTCTTAAATAAAAAAATTGTAAAACAAAAAAATATTTGCTGTATATTTTGGTCACACTTCATATTCACCATTTTCTAATTAAGTAAATGCATTACACAAATGTAGTTCTCTATCTCTCCCGCCAAAAAATGTTTTTAAAGATGCTATGATCTGGAAAATTCCATTTGAAACTGTTAGGTAGCAGAGAACTTGGTACTTCCACATATAATTAATAATATGTATTGCACTCCTGAATTTTAAAGAAAAGTATATACATTAACCTCAAAGAATTTACGAAGTCAAGAAAGAATTTATAATACTGTAATACAGGTGCTAGTCACTTTACCAAACCACAGATCTCAAACTTTACATTGTTTTTTTCTTATCCCCTGGCATGAGTTAAGCTCACTGAAAAAAACCAGGATGATTCGTCATGTCACTAGAAGCACAATGCAGACTCTGCGTATTCTTTATACCTTGGGGCAGAAGGGTGAGTTGTTTTTATGAGTCCCTAAAATCAGCTGCTCCCATATCCTTTTATCATTACGACCTCTGCTTCAAGCTGTGCTTTTGCTGGCTACATAAAGGAAAACAGCCAGTTGGAAATGTTCTGACTTGCTTCTTCTGTGAATCAGAATATTAAAACAGGACTCTCTGGCCAGATTTTCAGGGAACTTCAGAAACAAGTACTCAGAAACACCTGTATTTCAAAAACATGTATTTGTTGAACTACATGTCTGACTTCAAGTAGTTAGTATTCAGGGATCTCTCTATATGTAAGTTTGTATTTTACTTTCATCACATACCAAATTGGAAACCTACTTTTCACTGTCAGTTTACTAAAAAATGATCTGGAATATAGTTTTCATGTACCTTTAGATAAGGCCTAGCAAATATTTCCCTGTCTTTAATGACCTAAAATCTACCTGCCTGTAGAAGCAGGGAGACAACGAGAGACCGGGGAAAATGAGCCACAGGCATGGGTGAGCTTAGGTTCTGTTTCCTAAGATTTGGGTGTCATTTTCCTAACCTAACAAGAGGCTGCCAACAGAAATCACTGAGGATGAGCAGGGCCCTGTGGGAGGGTGAGATTCTTGGAGGGATACTGGCCTAGGAAGGTGATATAGGAGAGCTACAACTCCCAACCTGCTAGCTGTCAGATGGGTCAAGTTTGTGTCCCCCAAAACTGAAGAATGAATTTTAAGGAACAACAGAGTTTAAGAGTAGGAAAATTTTATTGAGAGAAAGCTCTTGAGAGACAGGAGGGGTCCTGAGTGGATTTCACTGAGGTGTCCTTTGTCAGGGGTAATTTATACAGCAAAGTCACAATGTGGGTCAAACTATAATCAACCTATAGGATTACACATGTAGCTGCTTAGTTAATATTCATCTAATAGGGAACCAAGTCACATAGCAAGGTGCATAGAAAGAACAAAGGCGTTATGGGAAGGGATGGGTCCGGATGCTCTGGTCACCCACCTGGGTCACTGATGGACATCTGGACTGACTGAAACAGGTAGTTGATTACAGAATAATTCCAAATTACCATGTATATGTTAAAGAGGATTGCAGGCCTGGCCATTGCATCTCTATCTTGAGACCTGGCCTTCAGACGGCCCTCCAGCCTCAGTTCCAATGACTTTATTTTTCACTGACTTCCTTGAGAGCCCAGGCCCTCTCTGTACATTAATATCTATCTAATTCAGCTGCCTATAATAAGGGGAAGGGGTATGGGAAGTATTCGGGCAGAGGGAGGTCAGCAGACAGAACTGGCAACCAGGGCACCTGGAAGAGGCTAAGCCAAAGAGGGAGTCAGAAAAATTCAGGGAAAGACATGTAGATGACCAAGGCCAGGGCACCGGAGCTCTGTTAACAAAGGTCTCATTCATGCCTATCTAAAGGATGTCTTTGCTCTGTTTAAAATTACAATTAACATTGCTTATAGTATGCCCACTGCATACCCTGCGCTCCTGTAGGCCCCCTTGTCCATCAACCCTTTCCATACATTGATCTCAACTTGGCAGAGACGTAGTCATTTTTGTGCATGAAAACCCCTAGACAAAAAAAGTCCTTCTGGCAGCCCTTTAGGGCCCCCAGGTTAACAACCTGGGGACTGTTTGCTTTTGCTTTACAATAAATGCTGCTTTCCGCTTTTGCCCTACAATAAAATACTTTCATTCAGTCCTCTTTTGAATCTCTACCTTGTAATTCTTTCTGGGTCAAGAGAAGAACCCACCAGCCAGACTATAACACTTAAAAGTTTGATGTTTCTGAAACATGATGTTGTGTGTTTCATATAAAACTTTCAGGCAGGAGAAAATACTGTCCTTTCCCACTAAGCCAGAAAGCAGATTCCTTCTCCTACCGTAGAAAACAATTTAAACCCTAGAATTCAATAATAGTGGTAAGTAACAACAACCCAAGTCACTCTTTCTATATGTGTTTTAAAATTTCTTCAACACTTAAAGCTACTGTTGGCCACTGTATTATTCATCAGGGAGTGGTAAGATGCTTCTTCCATTTTTGTCTATGATTACTATGTGGGACAATGACATAAACCTAAAAATCTTTATGAGGCTTTTTTATTATTTTAAATGGCAGGGAAACAATAGTGAATACGTTTCTCTCTTTCTCCCTCTCTCCCTACCCATGTGCACACACAGTATACTTTTTAAGTCACAAAATTTTCATTTCAGGTTTAGTTCTTTTCAAAATTTCCAGTTTTAGCCTTATTTTTTAAAATCTTGACAATAATCTCAATATGATTTAAATTCCATTACATAGGTTTTTTCTGTATGAATAATAATTTTGTGTCATGTAGACATAGTTAATGTTATAGGTATTTTTTAAACAATTAAAGAGATAAACACTTTTGAAACTAAAATTAAAATCCATTGCCTTATGGTGCATGCCCAGTAATCCCAACACTTGGGAGACTGAGGCTGGAGGATCACCACAAGTTTGAGATCAGCGTGGGCTACATAGTGGGTTGAAGGCCAGCCTGAACTACATAGTGAGATCCTGTCTCAAAAGAAAATCCTCGCTGGGCGTGGTGGCTCACACCTTTAATCCCAGCACTTGGGAGGCTGAGGTAGGAGGAGCATTGTGAGTTCGAGGCTGGCTTGGGCTACAATGTGAGCGGGAGGCTGAGCTACACAGTGCAACCCTACCTCAAAAAACTAGGGCTGGGAGTTTGGCTCAACAGCTTAAGCGCCTGTCTGGCAGGCACGAGACTGTGAGCTCGATCCCCAGTGATGAAAAAAAAAAATCCCGAGTGAGAAGCTTCATAAAATCTACATGACTAGGTCCATTTATAATAGCTATAAAACAAATTAAACTAAATTCAGATTTATAGCAGAAGAAAACCTGCGAACTTTTCTTAACTGACTTGCAACATTTCTCATTTTTCTTATTTGTGTATAAGCTGAAAATCACCTTGAAAATCTCTTCTCTAGGTTTCTCTTGCCCTGAATTCCAATTGTTACTTATAGACCTATCCATGATATACATGTATTTTAGTGCTGTTATTTCATGGATTTCCCCTGGAGAATAATTGAAAAACTCTTTCTCTATTACCTACAGATCTAGTGTGAATTCCACAATGTGTCATTAGTGCACTTGTAAAGACTATTGAAAACTTTGTTACCAAATGGTAACCTCTGCAGGTAGCTGCTTAATATTCTTTAGCTAAGTGAAGCAAGAAAGGCTTGCATGTTTCAGGGCCAAGATGAAAAAAATCTTGACTGGGTTGCTAGACATCCCTAAAAGATTGCCTCACCAATAGGATAATTGCTTGGAACTTAGAGATATGGGGAAAGTCAATACTATTGGTGTGATAATCAGCAACTAGTATATTTATCTGACAATATCCAGGATAATGTACTGAACAAACCCTAAAGAGTTCCCCTTCCCCTGAAGAGCCTGTCCTTTTACCCTATAGACCTGGCACTTTGTCAGGTCCATTAGAGACCAGAGAAATGAAAGTGACTATGATTCACTGCTATTACTCACTGCTGTTCTCCGCCAAGGTGTGGTCCCTTGGAGAAGAATGGCGTGACTCAGGTTAGATTCATAATGGCGACCGGAGAGGTAGGCTGTGTGGGTGGGGGGCCAGACAGTGGCATAGGAGTTAGATCGGGAAAATATAAAGGGACTAAAAGCATTGCTCAGGGCCACATCTTTCTCAGATCCTTTATTAACTCAGATATGTCACCCTTGTATTCATTTGAAGAAAGAGGCATTAGATGTCAGCAAATACCTAAGCAACAGACCTTGTCTTATAATCATCTTCAACCACCTTGAAGTGTGAGGAAAAACACAACCCCCGTGGTAATTTCACAGTATTGAAATCTGTTTGAAGTGCCGGTAAACATGTCAACTCAGTATTCTACTCTTGTCTCTAATTACTGTTTCAGTCCTGAGGGTACAAAAGGTATCTTTCTTGGTGAGTTTTTTAGATGGAAGAGTAAGGGTTTCTAATAGTTCCAGGAAAATAGGGAATTAAGAGACCATTCTACCATGTTTTGGAATCTGATTGCTCATTTTACTTATTTTAGTCTACCCCTTGGAAAATTTGGTAAGTATAGGAGTAAGTAAAATATGTGAATTTTGCTTCACCAGAAATTTTCTCACCTAGTTTCAGATCCAAGAGCTCAATTGGAATTTACTCCCCTTCCCTTCGCTGCACCTGTCAGGAGAATAGATTAGTTCTCCACTGCCAAAGGCAGCATAACATGTCTTACGTTCCCACCACCGACCTTTCTGAGTGGCATCAAACCACTCAATGCCGAGCGGCTCGCCACGAGGTCCAAGTCCCTGCGAAGGAGCAGAGGCCTGATGGGAGACGGAGCGGCACCCCACACTCTGACTCTGCGTCCAAATCATGCCACTTGGCAGTGACATCAGCATGACCTGGCTCCTCACCTCCTTACACCTCTGTGACTACCGCTAAGTAATGTGTCTGGTTTATTCACAATGCTTGGAACCCTCAGTTGGCAAATGATGTCAGTAATTTTTCAGTGAAAATATATCTTCGACACTGATAGATCTTGGAAAGGAGGTGTAGAATGTGCCTGCATTCACCCTGCCGTGGACCTCGAGACTTCACCCGCCTGTTGAGACCACGTTAGCACAGGATTCAGGTGGATGCTACTTTTCCTTCAACAGTGGAGGCTTTAGCGCGAATTCTCCTGAACTCTCCTACCTCCCCCAGTTTGCCCTTAGGCGCCACTCTGATGATTATTACACTATTGATCAGGTACCTGGGTCATCTCAGTTATCATTCACTTTATGTAAGTTCCTACTTCTGAGTCAAATGTCCTTTGCTTACAGCCACTTTCAAACCTTTTTAATCAACAGAAGGGTTATGTCAATCTTTTCCAGCACCCTTTAGTCCATGGGAATCCTGGCTCAGTCGTCTCCATTGCAGCTGTCTTTCTCACCCCGTCAGGACCTGGGATGCTTCACTCTTCCACGAATGCTGGATATGGAAAACGCAGCCTCCGTGTCGCTGAAGGTCCGCGTGCACAGAATTTATACCAAGTGCGGGGATCACGCCCACCAGCAAAAACTGCCTCCTCAGGACTTGGAGAGCTTTTCATCCCGCTGACAACATCCAAGGAATATAGGTTTGGGTTTCGGAGGGCGAGCAACTAATCAGGTCTACATTTGTTAAGCAAATTCTCGTGAAACTATCAATTATAAGCTACTCAAAGGTTAAAAAAAAAAAAAAAAAGCAAGTGTCAGGTTGGCATTGTCTGAAACGCCTGACTCGGGGCCATTGAAACACAGCTTCTCTGAACCTGCATGAACACGTTTTCAGATTTTTGTAAAACTGCCAAATCCGTAATACAACAATAATTAGCATAAAGCTTGTACAATTAAGCTGCCCAGAAAGGAAAGAATTTGAAACTGTTCCTCTTCTTCAAAAATAGTCTCATTGGTTCATATCATTTTCACAGAGCTATTTTTCACAGGATTTGAAGAGATGTCAAGCTGATTTGTGTTTCATTCCCATAATTGTTGACAGGAATAGTGATTCATTTTCAGTCACCAGTTTTCAGAATGAATCAATGAATTTTACTAACCAAGACCACCCTGTCCGCTCTGAACACTTTCTACTTCCCTTCCTCATAATAGGATCAAGTCCTCAAAACAAATGCAAAGAAAAAAATTATTTCAGAAAAAGAAATCCAGAGATATCGAAGAGTACTGACCTGATTCAGTACCTGCAATGACTTCATTTTGGTGAGTGAAAAAAATGACATGTTTTTACAAGTTTGAAAGACTACAGGTAAGAATCATGTGGACTAATGAGAGTACTTTGGAGGCTGAAATTAAATATTTGCATACTAATTAGCAGCTCTCAAGGCAAGCCTTACAAAACCATCTCCCAATCAATATTTGCTTAAAGTGCGAGTACCAGGCGCTCCCCTGGCCACTGCGATCATGACTGAAGTTGGTCCACAGGGTCGTTCAGTTTCTGCCAAGAATCTTGCAGGAAGACAGCAGGAAGGGGGAAGGGAGGAGAGAGGAAGCGCGGGGAAGGGAAATGTCTTTGCTCTTGCCCTGAAGCAGAACAACTCGTGTTCTAAAACACTGTCTTTCATAACAAATTACTGTCTACTGGGCTTGTTTACTCCATACTACAAATTATTCTGCAGACTTAACCTGGGTTTTGAGGAATAAGCACAGACTAAACACCATGGATTCTGAGCACATTGGCTTTGGACTCGAATCTGAAGAAGTCATGATTTCTTCTTAAGGAGAAACACATACTTCATATTCTTAATGCCTTTAAATACAATGGAAAAAAGGATTATGAAACATTAAAATTCTGTGATAAGGATGCAAACCTGCGCTACACTTCTGTGTGTACTTTCTTAGGAATGGTGAAATATTATAACAATCAGGTTCAACCTGATTACACCTTGCAAATTTGATAACCCATGTTTCATAGTAGGCGAGATTTTGAATGGGTAAGGCTGTGAAGCCACAGGCCTTAACTTCTCTGAGTTTTCCTTTGCATTCCAAACCTCATCTTTGTTGATTTTTCTTGCCGTTTGCAGTGAATTGGGGCTGTGGTCACAAATGAGGAAGGTGAGGTTGCTTACTAATCTGTCCTACGTATGAGATAATCATAGGTTGTCAGTTTAAATTGAGGAACATGGGGGAAACGTTTGGAGATTTTTGTTTGAATACAAGTTCTGATGAATATAAATGACAGTAGTTTACAACTTTTTTCTCTGATTTGCTCCTTCTGATGGAAATATGGCCATAGCAGGGAATAGGAGTGAATCAGAAGATCTCAGTTCTTTACTGACCTCGCTTGCTGGGAACCACAGAGTCACAATGGCTAATTTTGCATACTTTCCTAAGGGATAAAATGGAGGTCTGGGATTATTGGTACCATTCATTTAAAATTTCCCACTGACTCTTTAGGGATGAGCCCTTCTCTCCCACCCAGTAAGACTAAAACTAAGATCACTGGGGCAAGATCCTTCTTAGCATAAGATCATCTCTGCCCTCTTGAGTCATCCCAGGATTATACTTGCCCATGGAGTCATAAACCTTTGAGTCTTCTGCCAAATTTGAATCTTTCGCTAGCCCCGCCTAATCACTGTATACACCCAATAAATACTGCCTGTTTTGGAGAGTCAGCTCTGGGCCCATCTGGAGATGTCAACTTCCCAGTCACATCAGGGATTACTAAATTTGTCTCTGTTTTCTGTTTTATCATCTCACCATACTCTTAACCCAGGCAATCAGAGCTCTTGGCCAGGTCCCCAATACTTGCTACTTAAGATTATGAGACTCAACACAATTCTATGGTGTTGGTTTCCTCCTCTATAAATTGTGGTCAGAAAGGTGATCTTTTTCCAAGTCTGAGTGTCTGTAATTCCAGCGTGAATTATCAGTTCCTATCAAAGAGTTAAGTGGAGTTACAGGTAAAATTTCATGTCAAAATAACCATTGTGATAATCCCATGGAAGATGTGCTGAATGCTGTAGATGGAAAAAGAAATATTTTATTTTATTTTATTTTAGGAATTGAAAAATTCAACACTGGTCGTTCTGACATGAATTCAATCAGGGTCAGGCCTGGGGGAAATTGACGTAGAAAACTTTTTTCTTTAATGACCTCTCTTTTCTTCTGTCAGTGCTCTGACATCATCTGAGCCCCACCGTTCCAAGCCCAGGGCTTCATGCTAACTCTCATCAACCACCACTTGCCATTGCCCAGTTACTCTGCTTACTATTTCTGTTATCTTCTCTCAAACTCGTGCCCCTGATTAGTTACCATTTGATATACATAGTAGATGTTCAATAATTTTTGAATATACGAATATGAGAATGAATGGGTCATTTTATCATTAATTCAAAATGTGAAAACACTAAACAAGGTAAGAAGAGAAAGTGACAGTGTAACAATATAATAAGAGAGAGACACCGTGTGATGGGGAGTGGATATTGAGAGCAAGCAGAACTATCACAGTGCCCTTTCAATTACTGGAAAGCCTATACATGGAATTTACTTGCATCTAAACAAAAGCAGATAACGAAAAGAGATACTAAACACTGTCAATATAAACAAAAAAGCTTATGAATTTGATAGCAAAGTGACTAAATGCTAAGTCTGGGGAGAAGAAGTTAGAAATCCCCAGGCAAAATTATATTTTTAAAACTGTCTTGTGCTGCTGGTGGGAATGTAAAATGGCACACCAATGTGAAAACAGTATGAGAGTTCTTAAAAAAAAAAAAAAACTAAACACAGAATTACTGCATGCTTCCACTTCTGTGTATGTACCTGAAAGAATGAATGGTGACTCAAACTGATGTCCATGCACCCATGTTCATAGCAGCATTGTTCTCTACAATCTAAAGGTGGAAATGACCCACAGGTCCAACAGCAGAAGTACAGGTAAACATAGCGTGGCGTACACATACCATGGAACATCGCTCCACCTTAAAAAGGGATGAAATTCTGACACACACTGCTACATGAATAGACCTTGAAAACATTATGCTAAGTGAAATAAGCCAGTCACCAAAAGATAAATTCAGTATGACTCCATTTTATGTGAGATGTCTAGAGTAGATAAATTCATGGAACAGAAAGCAGGACAGTGGTCCAGAGGTGCTGGGAAGAGGGAGGCAGGATGGAGTTACTGTTTAAAGGGTCCAGAGTCAGACAAGGACAGCGGGGGATAGTTGCTCAATAATGAGAATGCACTTGATGTCACAGAACTGCTCGCTTACATATGATTTTCCTCATTGCTGAGACAAGACACTGGACGCCCACACTTAGAAGAGGCTTCTTCTGGCTCAGGTTTCAGTCCCTGGTCTGCTGGCTTGAAGGAAGGATGGTATGGTGGAAGGGTTTGGCAGAGGAAAAGCTGCTTCCTTCATGGAAGGAGTGGACAGGGGGATAATCCCTTCTAGCAGCCTCCAGTCCCTCTTCTGGCCAGACCCCACTTACTAACAGCCAGTCAACTACTGATCCCCATAGTCCAGTCACCTCCCAGAAGCCCCACCTATCAGCACAGAGGCTCTTGGGCAAATACCTAAATATGAACGAGAACAGTGAACATTATCACAATTCTTAAAAATTCCCAGGGAGAATATATGTGACCTAACTGATATCAGTATTGAGAAGTTTTTCTAAAGGGAAAACTGTTCCTGCTTGTGTTTCATATTACTGCTTCTTATTTTGCTGTCACTGAGCCAAGGAAGACAGCGCTCAGCATTGTAAACATAAATAGACTTTGAACCTGTGCTTCCTTTCAGGACCATGCCAG
>RJWM01016354.1:0-45690 GCA_004363535.1 Dasyprocta punctata | reverse complement strand
ACCGGGGATTGAACTCACAACCTCGCGCCTGCTAGGGCAGGCGCTTAAGGCACTGAGCCAAACTCCCGGCCCTGGTTTTTTTGAGGCAGGGTCGCACTATGTAGCTCAGGCCGGCCTTGCGCTCGCGTTGTAGCCCAAGCCGGCCTCGAACCCACAACGCTCCGCCTACCTCAGCCTCCCGAGTGCTGGGATTAAAGGCATGCGCCACCACGCCCGGCTCATTCGCCTTATTTTTGATCATGTCTCATAGTCCTTTTCCCAGAGAAAAACCAGTAACAAGCAGGAAATGATCAGTTTGTTGGCACCAGGGTGGCAAAAATTTTGTGAAAATAAAATAAAGGAGAAACCACGGGAGGGACTGTGTTGGGTTCTGTGGCCACAGGAAGTGGGGGGACGGGCAGATGGGGCTGAGACCCCTGCGTTTGCAGGCTCCAAGCCGCCGCTGTCTCCACAGTTCCTGGCTTGGAACAGCCCGCCCCTCACTGCTGAGTTCGTGGCACTCCTCCCCACGCTGGTGGACGCCAGCACGGCTGTGGAGGTGCTGCACTCCCTGCTGGACCTGCCCTGCCTGACAGCCGCCCTGGACCTGCAGCTCAGGTGGGCTGTGCTTCTCGCCGTGCCCGGCCCTGCACCTGCTGTGGCCCGCAGAGCTGCCCCCGGTAGAGCCCACGTCTGAGGTGTTCACTGCCCCTGAGCCCTGCGCCTCTCAGCCTGTCTCTCAGCACAGCAGGGGGCCTCTCACAAGCCCTGCCCCAGGGCCCTTCCCTGGCCCCTGAGGACTGTGATGTCGCAGTGACATCTCCCTGAGCAGTGGATTCCATCGGGTTGGATGCCAGAAGCTGCATCTCAGTGGGACTTGGGTCTCTGTCCCAACCACAGGTCATCACAGATGCCATCTGAAAGGCCACTCTGGGACACCTCCCTCAAGACACCTGGCTGCCTGGAGGCCTTCCGGGACCCACAGTTCCAGCCTCTCTTCCAGCACCTGCTGCGCACCAAGGCTAGCGGCTCCACAGAGAGGTCAGGACCCTGGGGCTAGAATCACGAGGGTGACGACCAGGCCACTATCACCGACCATGGGGCTTGCTACAGGGCCCATACTGAGGTCTGAGTGTGCAGGACTGTCCCCACCCCAGGCTGGGAGGCAGCTGTGGTCACATTCTTAAGTCTGCTGGGGGAAGCGTGCGTGTGCAGTGCCTCCACCCACCCCACAGGCCTCAGACCCTGCGCAGAGCTTTACAGAGGGAGAAACGATACCCAGGAAGTCAGAGAGTGGGTGTGGCACGTGACCCTGCACTCAGCATACAACCCACACCTGCCTGTCCCCTGGGTTCCACTGAGCACCTTGGGAGCATGTGGTCCCCCATGCAAGTGAGCAGTGCCGGTGAGGGGGACCTCTGATAGCCATGGTGCTGTCCCCCCGCTTCTGGCGGCTGTGGGATCAGAGTGAGCAGGGCACTGGATGGCTCTCTGTGTCCCCAGGCTCGTACCACTCTACCAGCTGCTGCAGCCCATGGCCAGCTGTGCTCGGGTAGCCCAGTGTGCCCAGGCGGTGCCGACCCTGCTCCAGGCCTTCTTCTCTGCCGCGACCCAGGTGAGCTGGCTGGCCAGGCGTTGTGCTGAGGGCCTCACGCAGATGGGGGCCTTGCCCAGGGCAGGGCTCACGGCACCACCCTTGACCTCCGCACAAGGCCAGTCCTGCTGCACACTGTGTCTGCCAGATGCTCAGGGACGGAAAGGGCCGCATACCACAGCCTCATTCTCAGGACGGGACACAGGCTAGCGCCACTGGAGTGTGCATGGGCACTCCATGTTCCCGTGGCTCTGGTTCCTGCCTGGCTGCACCGGGGAGCTTCCCATGCCCCCTTGAGGACACCTGAGCCACCATGGGGCTAGAAGCACCTCTGGCCCAGTGACATGTGCCCTGAGCTCGTGGAGCTGCAAGAGGGAGCCATAGAACAAAAATGGGGCTTCCTTTGTCCCCTGAGCTCCAGAGGGAGAGGATAAGGAGTTAGATGAGTCGTTTTGTAGCTCCTCAGCCACTCACTCACCCCATGGGGCCTCATCTCCCCAAGAGACGCAGAGGACAGTGACATCTGGGGTAAGGTGGACTGAGAGTCTGCCCCTTGCCCTTGACCACCAGGTTGCTGACAAGGCCCTGACCAACCAGCTGGCACTGCTGATCTTGGAGAGAAGTGATGTGCTCTACCAAGTCCCACAGTACAAGGCCCGCGTGCACAGGTGGGTCCTTGCCACCTGCAGCCGACCAGGGTTCCCAGTGCCCAACACAGGATGGGCTCCTCAGCTGCCCCCTTCCTGTCAAGTCAGCCTGGCCCCGGCCCCAACCCTCTCCGCAGTCCAGAATGCACACTCGTCCTCAGGACTGGCTTAGGCCCCCGTCCACACTCCTGTCCTGTCCCGTCCTAAAAGCCTGATTCGCACAGGCTTGTCCTCACCCTACTCAACCTGGGACCCAGGAAAGCACAGATCAGCCTTGTGAGCCAGTGGCCCCTCTGGACCAGGGACCCTCAGGATGAGCGTCACCGTCACCCTGCTCAGTGAGCTCCTCTTGGCAGGGTGCTGAGCTCCTGGTTCCTGACCCTGTGCAAGCAGAAGCCATCCGTGGTGCTGGAGCTGGCGAGGGAGCTCCTGGAGCTCGTGGGCAGCGTGAGCAGCATCCAGAACCGGGCGGACATGTTCACCTGTGCGGTAAGTGGCCCCAGCCCCTCCTGCCCTCCTGCAGGGCAGGGCCTGGGCACACCGAGCCTCTCTCCTGACCTAGGTGTGGGCCATTGGCGAGTACCTGTCAATGACCTACGACAGACGATGCACTGTGGAGCTGATCAACAAGTTCTTCGAGGCCCTGGAGGCCCTACTGTTTGAGGTCACCCAGTCTCGTCCCTCAGCCAGCCTGCCCCGGTGTCCACCCCAGGTCATCACAGTGCTCATGACCACGCTGACCAAGTTGGCCTCCCGGAGCCAGGACCTCATCCCCAGGTACCCAGTCAGGGCGCTGGGAGCCCCGCTTTCCATGGGAAGCTTCTGTGGTCTGCCTGGGCCCGTGTCGTGAACCGGCCTCGGCAGCACAAGGGTTCTGGCTAGACAGCTGCGTGGGCCATGGGAACGGGCTCGCCAGTGGGCAGTGGGTACCGAGCTGAAGCCAGGCTAGCCAGGTGCTTCAGGGTCTGGGCCCCATCACACAGACCTCTTTCTGCATGAGGGGCACTGTGAGCCGATGGATGAATCTCTCCCACCACCCCGTCCCCAGGGTCTCTCTCTTCCTGTCAAAGATGAGGACCCTGGGCCAGAGCCCAGCCACCAGCTCTGTGCACAGTGAGGAGGATGCGGAAGCCATCCGCACACGGGCCACAGAGCTGCGGAACCTGCTCAGGATGCCCAGCGTGGCCCAGTTCGTGCTCTCACCGAGCACAGAGGTGTGCCAGCCCCGCTATCACCGTGACACCAACACGGCCCTGCCCCTGGCCCTGCGCACCGTCACCCGGCTGGTGGAGAGGGAGGCCGGCCTCTTGCCAGTGTGACAGGACACTGACCAGGTGGATCCCACCCGTAGATTAAGGGCCTGGGGCCACCAACCTGATACCGGCTCCAAGCCACTGGCTTTGGCGATCAGAAAGGGCCTCCTAGGAGAGGGGAGAGGGCTCGGCCCTTAGGAACACTTCAGCCCGTCCTTTTCCAGCTTTCTGGGCTTTGTCTTCTTACTCTGTCCCCATGGCCATGCTGAGCTGCACTATGCAGCAGCTGCTGGATGGCATTGGCCTTCCCTCAGGCTGGATGGAAGCTGATCCCTGTCCTGCCGTTCCTTGTTTCTGGACAGTTCTGGGGCAGGGAGAGAAGCAGTAAAAATAAATCTGCTTAAAAGTTCTCATGCGTGGTCAGGGCTCTTCTCTCTGCTTGTGGGGATCCCATGCATGGCAAAGCTGGGCATGGCAGGGCCAGGCAGGGTCTGCCCTTCCCACTCCTTCACCGGTAGGGGGCGTCCCTGCTCCAGACCAGCATGGATCCAGCCCTGGGGCACTCTCCCGCTGAGCTGCAGCCCTTCCCCTTTTTTTGACAGGGTCTTGACAAGTCACTTGACTGGGCTGAGACTCTTATCCACATCCTCCAGAGCGCTGGGATTACGTGCATGCTACCTGTTTATTTTGAGACAGGGCCTCAACTAAATTGGCCAGGTTGAGCTCTAACTCAGTCCTCCTGCCCCAGTCTCCTTAACAGCTGGGGAGCCAGCGTCCCTGGTAGTGCAGACATAACTCATGGTGGGGTGGGGAAAGAGGCAGCAGGGGTCTCCCAACTTACAACCCCGTGTGCTCCGCCTTCCACTTTACCTCATTGTGTGGAGGAGGTGGGGAGCTGGGCCTGGCCTGGGTGGGGCGGGCTGGGGCAGTGGCCTCTTCCTTTCCCAGAACACTCAGCTCTGCCAAGCGGGGCCCAGCCTCTTCTGCCCTCACCTGGCTGGCAGCGTGACCACGCTGGGCCTCCGGCTCACAGGCGTTGGCGGGACACATGTGGGTGCTGAAGATTCATTCCTTTGGCACCAGCGTCATAGATTGTTCACGCAAACGCTGGACTCCAAGCACCATGCGGAAATGATCCTTAGTGTTTGAATCTCACGGCTTATCCCTGAGCTTTGCCCTAATGGTGGAAAAGCAGTGGTGGGTGGCACCAAGCTGCGCCAGGGTTTGCTCTTCACTCCCATGCACGGGTTCCCGCTGTGCAGCCTCCCGTGGCATGGCCTTGCTGAGACAGAAGAGTACTGGCTTAAAATAGAAGCTGTGGCTTCCCAGAGCATGGCGCCCACCCTGGCCAGCTCCAGGGGTTTGGACTGTGAGCCAAAGCTCTCACGTTTGAGAACAAACACCACCTTCATTTTAAAGAATGACAGGCTGTCCAGACGGGTATCTGGTAGTGTCTGGTAGGAAATGAAGAAAGTAACTTCAAGGAAAAGAACCAAGAGTCTTTGCTGCCAATGATAAAAATCTGAGTTCTCAAAGTGAAAGTTGGAATGTTGAGGGCTGGGTATCTGGTCTGTTAAACTTCCCTATCTAAAAGCAACAGTAGTGGTGTTCAAAAAAAAAAAAAAAACACTGGAATTTTAGGGCCAGTGATATAGCTCAGTGGCACAGTGCCTGCTTGGTAAGCACAATGTCCTGAGTTTGATTCCTGGTACAAAAAAATACTGGGATTTTAAGAAATACTGTATAAGGGCCCGTGGAGATTTAGCTCAGCAGTTCAAGCACTTGCTTGGTAAGCGCAAGGTCATGAGTTTGAACCCAAGTACCCAAAATAAATAAAAATTTAAAAAATTAAAAATACTGTATAAAATCTTCAAACTTAATGTCTCCACTTTTTTATCTCTGGGTTTAATTCTGGATAGATCATTCAGACCATTTTTTCCAGTTCACTCTCTCCTTCTATATCTAATTGCCTATTTAATACTTCACTGATTCCAAAATTTCAGTGACTAGCCCGTAGTGAAGTTTGCACAGCTCTGTATACTAACAACCATTGAGCTGTTCGATTTAACTTGCCAGATTATATGTTGTGTGAATTATATACCAGTTGTTATGGTTTGTGTCCAGATGTTCCCTCAAAGCCTCATACTTTTTGGATGGTTTTTTTTTTTTAATGCCTCTGAGTTACATCCCCAGCCCTAGATGGAGCTCTTTTGAAGGTAGCTGAATCTAGACTTTGTGAATGATTCATGGATCAGTGCTAGGACTAAGGGTGCTGAGATTAAGGGTGGGTGATTGCTGGATCAGCCCACTGATTAGATTGGCACTGCCGTAATCCCAGCAGTCTGGATAAGATAAAAGGGGCAGAAAGAGGCTTGTTTCCCTCCTCCTCCCTTGCTGCTTTTGCTGTCTTCTGCTGCCATCAATTTCTCTGCTCTGTGAAGCCACCCTGCCTTGGAGCCAGCCAATTAAGGACTGAAACCTCTACAAACTGTGAGCTAAATAAATTATTCCCCCTTTAACTTTGGGTGTTGGGTATTTTGTCTCAGCAAGAAGAAAAGTAACTAAGACACCAGTAAAATGGTTGCCAATTGTCAATAATCATAGTCTTTGTTTCTAGAAGTTTTGGTTGGTTTAGTTGTACCCATGTATGAAACTAAATTCATCATGAGCCTTATGTGTGGCCTGCTCTGTTTCTGTTATTTTGATTCATGTTTTTGCTGTTGCTATTTTTGTTTTTGAGATGGGGTCTCACTATGTATTTCAAGCTGTCCTAAACTCACTACATTGGCAAGGATGACCTCAAACTCACAGTGATCCTCCTGTCTCAGCCTCCCGAGTGCTAGAATTCCAGGTGTGCACCACCAGGCCCAGCTTGGTTTTTGTTTCCTGTGCTGGGGCTCAAATCCAGGGCTGCTCACAAGCTAAGCAGTCTACACTAAGCCACACCCCAGACCTTAGCACGCTCATCTTTAATGTATGCCAAGCTCTCCTTTGTCTTATTAATTAGCAGGTAAAACAGTAAACATGATGGACCCACTGCCCAGTGACAGGACTGGAAGCCTGGTGACTGCACATCTGCCTGTGTGCTTCTGCTTCTGCCTTCTTCTTTTCCCCACTCCCTTTCCAAATCCTGAGTCTTCCTCCTGAAGGGTTTTTTTTTTTTTTTTTTTTGAGGCAGGTCTCACTATATAGCCCAGGATGACCTTGAACTCATGGCGACCTTCCTGCCTCAACTTCCCGAGTGCTGGAATTACAGGTGTGTGCCACCACACTCAGTTCTAAAGGGCTTTCTTGAAATGGAGGAGTCCTCCCACATAAACAGGGATCCCTCCAGATACAGTGTTTCCTTTCTCCTTAGCATTATAAAATAGTATCCCAGCCGGGCGTGGTGGCGCACGCCTTTAATCCCAGCACTTGGGAGGCTGAGGTAGGCAGAGTGTTGTGAGTTCGAGCCCAGCTTGGGCTACAACGCGAGCACAAGGCCAGCCTGAGCTACATAGTGCGACCCTACCTCAAAAAACCAGGGCCGGGAGTTTGGCTCAGCGGCTTAAGCACCTGCCCTGGCAGGTGCGAGGTTGTGAGTTCGATCCCCAGTGCCGGAAAAAAAAAAAAAATAGTATCCCACTGCAACCAACCTTTTAGTCCCGATTTTCTTTCTATTCAGGTGCTGTTGACACATTTGCTCCATGGCGCTCAGGTGGCTGTTTCACCGGTTAGAGCCAGCGGCAGCCAGCTCCAAGCTTCGGCATCTGTTGCCTGCATCACTGAGATAACCTCTCAGCTGACGCCCTGGCTTCCGTCCTCATCTCGCACATGACAGCCAGAGTAATTCTGTTAAAATTTAGTCAGGTCTTGTAACTCTTTTGCTTCAACTCCTCCAATAGGCCTGTCTCAGTCTAAAATCCAAAGTCCCCAAAACAGCCCCCAGCTGTGCTGGACTTGGGCCCCAGACTGACCTGATGCCTCCAACTCTCCACTGATTCAGTCACACTGGCCTCCCTTGTCCCAGGCATGGATGCTCCTGGCCTCAAGCCTGTGCCTGTTGCTCCCCGTGGAAGCGCCGTCCCCTAGATAAGCATCCAGCTGTTCCTCCCATCAGACCCTTTTGATGAGTGACACCTTGCTCGCCAGGCTTGCCCACGTGCTGTACATTAACACCCACACCCCATCCTCCACCTGCTCCCGCGTACTCCGTCCCGTCGGGTCTGCACCGATTCTCCTCTGTAGCACTTATCACTGGCGTGCTCAGTATTAATCTATTCATTTATTTATTGTCAAGCTAGAAAACTTAGAATTGAAGTTCCAAGAGGTCCAGGAACGACACTGTCTCTTGTTCATCCATAGGTCCTAATTGATTTCTGGCTGCTGGATTTACCTACTGCTGAGAGATTTGTGCTAAGGCCTCCTTTTATCACAGTGGATTCAATCCTTGTCTTTTATGTATTTTGAGAAAAAATTATTAGGTGCATCCGAGTTCAGAATTCTTTCATCTTCCTGGCGAACTAAACCTTTAATTACTTCGTACATCTGATATATCTTTGTCCATCCTTTTACCTTTAACTTTCCCTGCATTGTTACACTTTACATATACCTCATAAACATTATGTACATAGACTTTATCTAGACAATCCCTTTGTCTTTTTAACATTAGAGTCCATTTACTTATAGTATTATTACTGATAATTTTGGGTAAATTTCTACTGTCTTACTTAGTGCTACTTTCCTATTTGTGTTTTTTTGAAGGATTTTCTCCTTTCTGTCTTTGGGTTTTTGTTATTTTTACTATAACATGTTTCCTCTCTTAGTTTGAAAGTTGAATACTCTTTCTTGTCTTTTAGTGGCTATACTCAAGATGTCAGGACCCATTATTAATGAAGTCTAAAGCTAACCAATATTGCCTGGGATTTAGCTCAGTGGTGTAAGCGCCTGCCTGGCAGGTATGAGGTTTTAAGTTCAAACCCCAGTACCAAAAAAAAAAAAAAAACAACAAAAAAAGAGGCTAACCTGTATCGTAGCATCCCCTAAGACAATGCAAGACCCTTACATTTTCCCTATCACACCTCCTTCTGGCTCATGTGCACTTAGTGACCTAACTGTCCCGCTGCCTTTACACTCAAATCCTCCCAAGTTAGATTACTGTTGCTTTCCGCAGTGGTTTATTTGCTTACCATATACTCTTGTATCTCGGACCTTCCTTCAGACATACATTTCCCCCTTGAAGTACAATTCGTACATATCTCTTTAGTGTCTTCAGTAGTAAATTCTCATTTCTGCTTGTCTGAAAAATATTTTAAACCTATCCTGTTTTTGAGAGACTGGACTGCTTTCCTAGCCCTCCGACAAGACCGTGCTGTCTGCCGGCCCCGACTCTGCCCTGGAGGCTGGCGCCCAGCTGCGGCGTCTCTTCTGGAGCTCTGTCCTGCTCCCTGGCCGCCGTTCAGATGCCCCGTCCCTGGATTCTGTAGCTTGACCACAATGTACTTCAGTGTGCATTTCACGTGACAGATCCTGGCACTCATTGAGGATTTGGGTCTTTTACCGATTCTTAGTCATTCTCTCTTCAGTGCTCTTCCCCTATTTTCGCCATCGCCTTCAGAACTGCAACTAGTGTAAGCCACACCTTCCTGTTCCCCATGTCTCAACTTGTATTTTCCTGTTTTCTGGCAAACTTTCAACTCTCTTCCAGTTCAGTATCTTTTCATTGGTCTAAAATAATTAATCTTTTCTCTGATTTTTTGGCGGGATGGTACTGGGAAGTGAACCCAGGACCTACACTGTGCTACATCCCTACCTATCCCTTTTGTTTTTTGAGATGGGGTCTATGTTGCCCAAGCTGGCCTCAAACTTGCAGTCCTCCCACGTCAGGCTCCCAAGCAGTCCTTCACCCAGGGAAGCATCATAAATGCATGCCTGGCTATGGCTTCAGGGCCGGTGGCATGTACTTAGCTACTTGTGGACTTAGGACTGGTTGTATGACTTGTTTGGCCGGCAGGGCACTGCAGAAGTGACAGAAGCCAGGAGTGTGCTCCTGACTCAGCCTACCCGCTGCATGTGTGCTGTTGCTATGAGACCAGGATAGGGGGGCGGTCTGTGGGACCAAGGAGGCAGGAGCGCTCTCAGCCATACCTGCAGGCTCAGCTGTGGCAGGGCTGAGTGGGGACAGAGGCTTTGGCTATAAGGCTCAGTCCTGTGATTTCCATCCAGAGCACCACGGCACTGGCTAACTGCCGTGTGTATCGGTCTCTCCTCCGCATCTGGAAACCGTTTCCCAAGTTATACAGGCCCATGTGTGCTCCAGGGGCTTGGCATGTAATCAATAAGCTCTATATAATACCATGGTTATGTATCTATTTCCTGGCCCTTTGTCCAGCCCTTCAGGAGTGCTGGAGTACTGGGGTCCCTCAGCATTTAAC
Organism: Dasyprocta punctata; assembly: GCA_004363535.1. Taxonomy (NCBI): domain Eukaryota; kingdom Metazoa; phylum Chordata; class Mammalia; order Rodentia; family Dasyproctidae; genus Dasyprocta; species Dasyprocta punctata. Next base: position 35,804 of record RJWM01016354.1, on the reverse strand, counting down.
TGGGGTCTCTCAATAAAGTCTGCCTGCTGGCTTGGGAAGGTTAAGACTTCGCTTCTGTCACCAAAGCAGAGGAGTGCAGGACTGGGACCAACAATGTGCCATCCTAAGAGCAGCCTCTCTGAACTTAGACCCTCATTTCAGTTTTATGCTCCAAGGATTTTCTTCTTTTAGGACCAACCATGCATTTAAAATGATTTTTTAAAAATATACTTTAAGAGCCGGGCATGGTGGTGCACACCTGTAATCCCAGCACTCAGGAGGCTGAGGCAGGAGGATTGTTGCAAGTTCAAGACCAACCTGGGCTACAAAGTGAGCTCACACACACACACACACACACACAGTTTATCCAGCATTTAAGGCAACTGGTCAAGAGACACTGAGGTAACCCTAGGGAAAGGCTGATGCTTGCAGGCAAGCGGTGGCAGCACTGACAAAGGACCTGGAGCAGATACACTGCGCTGCCCTGAGTGCTCAGCAGGGGGCAGCACGGGACTGATGAGGCTGCAAGTGGGGCCCACTTAGGACACTGCTCCAGGGCGCTGGGCCCTCGGGGCTGTCCCCTTTTCACATGATGTGTCTCCACAGTTGAAGGGCTGGGTCCCCACCAGTCCAGGGCCCTAGGGTTTTTGCTATGTCCCAGCCACTGCTCTGTGTATGGCGAGGAAGACACAGAAACCTCCATACCTGGGCCACAGAGCTGTGGAACCTGCTCAAGATGCCTAGTGTGTCACAGTCCCTGGTCTGGCCGAGCACAGAGGTGCACCGGCCCCACTCTCCCCACGATGCTGACACAGCCCCGCCCCAGCCCGGTGCCATCAGGCTGGCAGGATGAAGGGACAGTGATCAGGTGTATGACAGCTACGGATTAAGTGCCTGGTATTAGGGCCAAGCTGCTGGCTTTGGTGATCAGAGGGAAGGGTGGGCCAGCTGGACACAGGGTGGCTTGGTCCTCAGGGACACCGCAGCTCAGCCAGTCCCCTTCCAGCCTTCCTGGGGGCTCCAGACCCGTGCCCTGGGTACATGGCATGCCCAGCCAGGCAACTAGAAGGTGGAGCTGCCCTGCTTGGTGGCTCTGCCCTTCTCTGCAAGACAGCTGTGGTCTTCATCCTGCCTCTGGCCAGGAAACTGACAGGGCCACCCAGGGTTCCAACCCTGCCGCCAGGGAGGGAGGGCTGTGCAGGGCTACGGACAGGCCACCACTGCGCCCAGGAGGATAAGAAAGATAGTTTATTGAATCTATACTTCTCTGTTAAAGTCTTTACACATAAAAACTCTGTAAGAAACATTACCACTTAAGTGTCATCTGTCATATAAATAAAATATACACTGAGATGTACATTATGAACAGGTGTGTCCTAGCGAGGCCACCACACAGGAACTCACTGGGGTGATCTGAAACCAGATGATGGACAGTTTGAAGGAACTGGGGGGGTGCCTGGCGGACCAAGGTGTTGGGGGTGGGGATGCAGCCTGCAGTCCTGCCTAGGGTGGGGGCGTGCGGTAGCGGATTTTCTTGGCTGTTTCCACATCAGACTTGGCAACTAAAAACCGCATCTTCTTGCCCCCGTGTCGGATCAGGTCCACGGCTCTGAAACCAACCAAAGAGAGAGGGTGATTCAGAGGCCCCGGGCCTCTACACCCAAGGCCAGGGAAAATCTGACTCCCTCCTGCTCAGGGATCCCGTAGGACAGGGTGAGCCCTGCCCTCCTGAGGGGGCTGGGGAGGGGTGGGAGGCTGTGGTACCTCATGTAGCTGACACCCATCAGGCTGGTACCGTTGGCCTCCAGGATTCGGTCTCCCAGTGACAGCCGCCCATCGGCTGCTGCAGGACTGCCTGGAAGCAGGGTCTGGATGTAGAGCCCCGGGGCGCCCAGGGCCGTGTGCTGGGGAGAAGTAGAGGATGCTGACACCCGCTGTCCCCAGCAAGGACCCGCAGCCCCACCCTCAGCACCTGCAGGCCCCAATCCCAATGCAGACTTTTTTCTGTATAAGTATCAGATGTTGCACAAGAACTGGGCCCAGCACTGTCCCCAAAGGCTGGGACAGATCTTGAAGGCCAGGCAAGCAAGCAGGGCAACTGTAGCATTGGAGGACCCTCCACAGCCATGGTCACCTCCACATCCCTCCCCCGGCCAGGCCACAGTGACCTAGCTGCACAAGCTGTGACCAGGATAGACAAGGGGGCAGCAGAGGCCTGGGCCGCTCACCATGCCGTCGATGAGGCCCATGCCCAGCCCCAAGGGGCCTCTCTCCAGCTCCACAGAGAAGACGTAGCAGAAGTCCTCAGTGCTGGAGCTGCCACTTGAGGGGTCCAGAGGAGACTCGTCCATGGGGGCCACGGTGTCTCCTGAGTGGGCAAGGAGGGGTACAGGGGCATGAGGGGCCCATGGGACTGGAGACCAGTGCCCACCCCAGGAAGTCAGGACACAGGAGAGCAGAATGTGGACAGCAGCCAGGATTCAGGTCGGGTTGGCCTGTTGGCCACACGCAGTATGCCTGCAAGGGGGACCTCGTCCTCCCCACAGCTGTGCGAGGCCAGTGGCTCACAGCTGTGGGGAGGACAAGGTCCCCCTTGCAGGTGTGTCCCAGAAGAATCTCCCTGCTCTCTTCTGTCCCTTCCTCCTCCCTCCACACTTTCCATGTGGCTCTGAGTTTGCCCTTCCTGAGGGTCCCACACTGACTGGACCCTGTCCGCAGCCTAGCCACACCCACCCCAAGGGCCACAGGCCTGGCCTTCTCACTCTGAGGCGCTCATGCCCACCAGGGCCTGGTCTGGAGCACACCTGTGCAAATAGCTACCCCAGCCGGGCTCTGCCAGGGGACCCCAGTGCTAGGGACCCCCACACTCAGCCTGAGCATGGAGGACCAAGAGCTGAGCTTTACCCTGGGCCTGGCTGCGGACACACACAGACACATATGCACAGGGGTGCACGGCACGGTGCTTAGGCCCACATGTGGCTATCTCCACCGCCTTCGGGAAACTTTCTCAGCCTTCTAGCACACATCTGCTGGCCAAAGCCCGTCACCTGCAAAACCTGCCTCTACCTGCTACAGGGGCCACTCTGAGTCCCTCGGTCACCTTTACCCAGGAGTGGGACCTCCCTGAGCTCCCCCTCTGAACCCCGCTGTCCCTGCACCAGGAGGAGGTTGCAGACACCTAAGACCCTAAGACGGGTACACCCCAAGGCAAAGGGCAGGGTCTGAGAGGTTGGGGATGCACAAGGCTGGGCCTCACCTTCTAGAGCTGCACCCAGGGGCCCCAGCCCATTCCTCTGTCCTTCAGGAAGCATTTTTCCACAGACGCCTCCAGGCTCAGGCCAGCTAGGGCCGCCAGGCTCGAGGCCCAGTGGGGTTCCCGGAGGTGTGAGAAGGCAGGAGGAGTCAGTGTGCAGGAGCCCGGCCTGGGAGCCCCTGTGGCCCCCTCGGCCAGGCAGCCGTCCCCCTAGGGGCTCCTGTGTCCCAGGAGCCCCAGCACCAGGAACAGAGTGTGCAGGGGCAGCTTCAATGGCTCCTCCGCTGGAGTCCCTGGAAGCCAGAGGGCAGCCCTGGCCCTCCAGGTGCCCCTCAGGGACGGTGTGATACAGGCCCTGGGGGGAGAGAAGCAAGGGGGAGCCTGTGAGGAAGGGCAGGCTAGGTGGCCATGGTGCCCCTCAGGAAGTGACAAGGCCCCAGGGCCACCAGTCAAAGGACATTTGCTAGTCTGCACTATGCAAAATGTGGGAGAACCCAGGGAGTTTGTTTGCAGCCTTGGGCTGAGGTCACTCGTGCTGGCAATGTCCCCAGGCCCAGGCAGTCCTGTGCCTGTCTCCACCCAATACCATGTGACAACTGTGGGACCCAAGTCCCTCCCCCTGCCTCCCGGCCCCTACCTCAAGGCTGGTTGGCTGGGTGGGCCCACGGCCAGGACTGGCTGGGCCACGCAGGCCCCACAGGAAGTGGCGGATATAGAGCAGGTGCTGGTAGACGCCGTCATCCGGGCAGTCGGCCTCCAGGTCCACCTGGAAGCCCTCACTGGGCAGGACGATGGGCGGGGGCTTCTCATAGGACTCTAGGACGTGCTCTGCAGTGGAGCGGATAAGGGCGCAGTGACTGGCCTGCCCCTCCCCACCACCTCAAGGGCGTGGGACCTGGACCAGCGGGCTGAGCTCTGGGCTTGCCCCGCCCAGGCCACGGGAGACGGGATCCTGCCAGGGCAACCAACCCCATCCCAGCTCTCATCCTTTCTCCACTCTTAATAACCACCTAGTAGGTAGGGTGTCCATGCTCCCCAGGATGGGGACCAGGCATCTGCCATGTGGGACTCTTGGCACACTCCACAGAGCCACTGTGACGAGCTCGCCTGACTGAGCGGGGCGAGCTCCCCAGGTGCTGAGGGCCCAAAGTGAGCCCCTAGCTATACAAGTGGCCAGGATCATAAGGTTGTGTGCAGGCTGGGCTCTATACACTGCAGCCCATGGCACCTCTGGGGTGCCCGAGGTGCCATCCCCACTGAGCTCCCAGCATGCACCAGGATGTGTACCAGCCTCAGATGCCAATCAATGAATGGGGAAGGTGGGGAGTATCTCCCACACCCTTCACTGTTTTGTTTACATGCTGCAATACACACAGTGCTCATGGGGAAGGTGCATGCATAATTTGTAAATAAAGATGTGTATGTGTCCATGTGCCACGGTGCAGAGATCCCAAGGCTCCGTGAGGGAAGCAGGGGACCTCAGACCTGAGCCGGGGCAGGGAGCTGGGACATGGACTCACAGGGTAGGGCAGGCCCCAGGTGCTGGAGGCCCGTACTCCCAACTTAGAGGGGCAGGTACCAGCTGCAGCATGGCCACCCTGAGCCTAAGGATGATGGTCTCACCCAGTCCTCAGCCCCTGCCTCTGGAAGCCTCACCTGACTGGAAGGCGTCGGGACAGTCCTGGGCTCCTGGCTCCCAAGCACTCATGGGGCCCATGGCTGAGGCCAGCTGGTACTGGGTCAGCAGCCGGTGCAGCTGTGCTGGGCTGAGGGCAGGGAATGTGGCCCGCAGGGTGGCCCAGCTCATCTGGAAGCAAGGAGGAGCTTGGGGTCAGAGCACAGGGCAGGGCTCCCCAGGGAGGGTCAGAGCACAGGGCAGGGCTCCCCAAAGAGGGTCACAGCACAGGGCAGGGCTCCCCAGGGAGCCCACAGCCCCAGGGTTTGCATGTCACTGGGGGCTGTGCAGGACAGCAGTGGTCAGCCAGGGGACAGTACCACAGTCACCACCCCAAGCACCCTCAATGCCAGCCAGGAACCACATCACATGGCTCCAAGTCCAAATCAGGGACTACTGGCAAGTTGGGGGAAATGATATCGGATCCCTAACTCACACCGTATAAAAGAAATCAAGTGGGCTACAGACACATGTGAAAGGCAGAACGGAAATCATTCAGGTCTAAAGTGGGACTTTGACTACAAGGTCAGGGTAAGGAAGGCCTTCTTTCTTTATTGTTGTTCTTTGTAGTACTGGAGATTGAACCCAGGACCATCGCACTGTGCTATATCCCCAGCCTGTTCACTTAGTTTTACTTCGAAACAGTCTGGCTAAGTTGGCCAGGGTAGGCTGCAACTTGTGATCCCCCTGCCTCAGCTTCCCAGACTGCTGGGATGACAGACCTGTACCACATGTCTGGCTGGGAGGGTTTTCTTAACACTTTAAAAAGCACAAGTCCTTGGGAAGTGGTGGACCCCCCTGACAAAACCAAGCCTAGCGCTTCTGTGGCTCCTGGGCCTCTCCTGCCTCCAGCGGGGCTCCTCCTTTCCTCACCGGGGCCCATTCCTCCTGCTGTCTGCAGGAGGTCCTCTGGCCTCAGGACCAGGCCATGGTAGGGCGCTGGCACCCACGTGCTGGATCATGGCCCATCCTCCTACCCTGGTGGATAAGCAGTAGTGGGCACTGGCAATTCTGGGGGCGACTCCTTGGCCTGCGGATTCTGTGGCTCAGGCGGCTCCTCTCTGGGTTGTGTCTCATCCCCATCCTGCTATGGAGACTACTCTGTGCCACTACGTGGCTCAGGCTCCGGATGTGGGACGGTGCCCTGAGCTGCCTCCTCACTGCCCTGGCTCCTCAGATCACTGCCTGGACGTTGCTATTGGACACGGGCTCCTGACTGCTCCTTCGGCTTTCTGTCTTTCCTCCTCCTCTTCCTGTTTCACTCTTGCTTGCTTTTCACTGGTGTCTGGAGGCCTGGGCCGCGGTCATCACACATCTGCACTACAGGCTGTCAGTGTCTCAGGCTGCGGACCCCGGGCCTCCACCCCTCCACCTCACACCAGCTCAGGGGGGCTGCGGGGTGGGGGCTCTTTCTGATGCTCTGAGTTCTGAGAACACTGTCGGTGTCAGAGGGATCCGGCAGGGCAGACCCCCACCCCGGCTCCCTTGTGTGCCCTCTCCGGGCTTTCTGCTCCGCTCTCTGCACTTCTTGGGCTTTATCTTCTAGCTGTGTCTTTGAGCTTTCCCTTCTTGCTTTGTAGTTTTAATTTCCAACGATCTCCACTGTTTTCTTATTTACAGGTTATTATTTATGAATACTTCTCTTTCTCTTTTTTTTTTTTGGTGTACCATTCCTGGAGGTACTGCAATAACAGGTCAATGCATGGAGTGGACGGAGTGGACGGAGCAAGCTCCTATTCCATCTCCCAGCTCCAAAAATCTATTTAATATACTGTCCTTGGATAGAGGGTATATCAGATATTAAGCTGATAAGAACAGATACTATACTTGATCTTAGCCAAAAGGCCAAGAAATGATTACTTCTCTTTATTTGTATGAGGACAATTTTGTAACAAAGTTTCTTCTCCTTGAATAATCTGTTTCAGGGGTACTCAACTGTGACCAGAAACCACAGACCTTCAAGCTAAGAACAGTATTTACTTTTATTCTTTGGCAGCCTTCACACAGAGCTACATCCCCAGCCCTCTTCTTCTGTCCAGACAGGGTCTCACTGAGTAGCCCAGCAGGTTGAGCTGGAACTTGAGATCTCCCTGCCTCAGCTTTCGGAGAAGTTGGGATTACAGGTGTGGCCTACCATGCGTTTTTAAAGAAAAGATTCAATTTCTTTAATGCATAGGACTACTGTTTTATTTCCTCTTGTATTAGTTTTCATTAGTACTGATTTTATTTGTCCATTTCATCTAAATTGTCACATTTATCAGCATAAACTTATTACCATAATTACAATATCCTCTCCCTACTAATTTTTAATGTAGGCTATAAGTGGTGTCCCCTTTTGCATTAATACTAGCAGTTTGTGGTTTCTCCTGTTTCTTTATTAAAGGTTTCAAAGAACCAACTCTCGTTTTTATTGCTTTCCTCTACCACAAGCCTGCTGTCTCACTGATCTTCTGCTCTTATCCATCCCCTCCTCCCCTGCGCTTTCTGTGGACTTGTTTTCTTCCCTCCTCATCAGCTGCCCTTGCTTTGTTCTCCACTGAGCACTGCTGTGACTCTGGTCCACAGGGCTTCAGGCTCTGACCTTCACGGCCCCCGACCACCCTCACGCAGTGGGGGTGAGCATGGTCTGCGGAGCGGTGAGCAGGGCTCAGCTCCAACAGGAAACCTGGTGATCGTGCTTAGAGGGCTCCTGCGTGCACATCCTAACCTCAGCACTGTGACGCTGTCCCGATGGGATCACAAGGCTGCCTGCTGGCAGGTGGCTGCGAGGATTGCATGAGACAATGAAGCTGTGCTCACGGACAGGACATGCAGGCAAGGTGTCGCCTGTCCTGGTTCTCAGGCAGCAGTGCTCACTCTCCCTAACAGGCCGGCTATGCCACAGTCTGCTTGGGCAGGGTGCACACTGCACACTCGGTACAGCCCAGAGAGCGAGAGTCATCACGAGCTGCCCCGTGGGTGCCCACTGGCAGCCTGGAGCTCGTTTGTTGTCTTCTAGGAAGGATAAGAAGCTCTCAGTGGGATTTCTATTCATTAACTGTGACAGTGTTTTTCAGGGGTCAGTGGTCAGTGGGCGGTGAGTGGCAAAGGGGAGGGCAAGATGCGTATTAACTTCCTAACGCTGGAACAGACGCCACCGACCTGTTAGAACCTCACATGTGCAATCGCACAGGCCTGGGGCTACCTGGGTGGAAATCGAGGTGCCCGCGGTAGGCAGTCTCCCTGGTCTCTGTGGGAGGGTCCACTTCCTGCCCTTCTGAAGCCACGTTTCTCAGCTGGGTGCCAGCTGGGCCCCCAGGCTCCCAGCCCCTCCTTCTTCAGAGCTGGCCACTGGGCACAGGCCCCTCTCCTCCTGCCCTCCAACTCTGGCCCACCCCGTGGACTTGCCTGATTAGCCTGGGCTCACTTGCAAGACCCAGGGCCACTTCCTCATCTCAAGAGTCCTGATCTTATCACATCCGTGGAGTCTCCATGCACAGTGACGGTCACAAGACCAAGGGCTGTGCATACACACCTTTGGGGCAACTACCCTGCCGACTGCAAGGGGGGACAAGCTTGCAAGCTTTCAAGGGAACAACCGAGTTTTCTGGGCCTGGAAAACAAGGTTCTCCGCTACCCTTGACCCAGTTTGTAAGGCGAGGGCACCAGCACGTAGCCCCACCCCTCCCCATGCTGCTATGACGTCCCCACCTGGACAAGCTGAGCGCTGGGGGTGGCCAGCAGGTGCAGGGTGCAGGACAGCTTCCGGAAGAAGCGCTCCCCGGTCGCCCCCAGGCCGGCGCTCCTCGCCCACTCCAGGAGCTGCTGCAGGCGGGTGCAGGCCTGGACACCTCTGGGCCAGTGGAAGCAACTCAGGGAGGGGCCTGGGGGGGAAGGGGAGAGGGAGGATGACGCCCAGCCCCCTGCACAGGAACTTGACACTGGGCTCCCCAGAGCCTGCTCTCCCCTCCCAGGCCACTGAGGATGACAAAGCTCAAGCACACCTGAGACCCTGCCTCAGCTTCGCAGGCCCTGTCTGGGGTGGGAGTGGTGGAGGTAGGCACAGGGCTGGAGGGGCTGTGACTGCTACGGGCTCCAAAGCACAGGCCTCGGCAGACATCCCTTGCCCCAAAGCCACCCTGCCTGTGCTGGCAGCTCCTGTGTGCTGGGGCGCATCCTGAGTGGACCTCTTTGTGCCCCCAGCAGGGGCCCTGGCTGGAAATAACCAGTGTGCCGAGCCCAGCAGGTGCAGAGGACATCAGCTCAGCAAGGCAGGGTCTAAGTGCAGAGCCTTGGCAGCAGCACAGACTCAGTCCCCTCTGGTCACACGTCCTACCCTGGCCTCAGCCTGCTGCTTGCTCACACCCAGCCCCAACCCCGGCCAAGGCAGAGTGGCCCCTCCGGATCTCAGGTGGGCACCTCCAACAGGCACCCAGGTCCCGGCCCCACGTGGCCACGCTCACCCCTGTCCAGGAGCTGGTTGAGCAGCAGCGTGCCTGAGAAGAAGAAGAGGTAGGCGATCATCTGAGAGGCCACCTCAGGGTGCACCCGAAGCTGTCGCAGGAGATCCAGGGCGGCCTGGTACACGGCCACGACGCGGCGCAGTTCCTCGGGCAGTGCGGGGCCCCCGTGCCAGCTCTCCCGGCGCTCCGTCTGGAATGGGGGGCACTCCAGGAGGGCAGGGAGGCAGACGTACAGGCACTGTGGGGCAGAGAGATCCCAACAACACTTCAGGGGTGCTGGGACCAGGCCAAAGGCCCCACCTAGCAAGCCCCAGCCCTCCCAGGAGGGAGCCCAGGCGGCACAGCGGACTCAGGAGGGCTGGCCTCAGTCGTCACGTGGCACACGTTCCCGTCAGAAGTGGTGCATAAAAGTGGCGCTGGTGGGATGGGTCCCAACAAGGGGGCTGGAAGCATCCTAGGGGACCCAGGAAAGGGGCTCCCCACGCTCCCAAAACACCACATATGGCTCAGGATGCAGGGCCAGCAGCAGCATTACAGGCCACAGCTGGGGTCGAGGCGACAGTGGTACAGCGTCCCATGTGTCCCACCCAGGACTTCTCAAAAGAAGGGAAGAGGCCAGATGTCCCCCAGGTTTCTGGGAGGTGACAAGAGTGACCTGGGGAGGACGGAGCGAGGGAGCACTCCCCGCCCCGGGAGAGCCGGCCGCACCTTGGAGAGGTAGTACACGCACTGCTGGAAGGCGTACAGCACCACCTCCTCCAGCGCCGCCATGGCCTCCTCGCTGGCCGTCAGTGTGCAGGAGAACAGCGACTCCTTGGAGCCTGCGGGGGGATGGCGGCTGAGGTCACCGGGCTGCCACAAAGAGCAGGGAGCTGCCCCAGCCTCTGCGCAGCACTCTGCTCAGCCTCAGAACTCACCGCGCTCAACCGGAATCCGCTGGCGCCCTGTCCCAGAGCAGCAAGGCTGGCAGGAGAGAGGGCGCTGCGACGCACACGCACACCAGCAGAGGCTCCCTGCGCCGCCACGGCAGAAGCCCACGTGCTCTACACATTCCCCCACGGGCTCGAGGGCTGTTTCCTTCACACCCGCCACACCCGCCACAGCAGACCTTAACCCCCGCCCACAGGTCCCCTTCATTGGGGACACAGGTGAAGAACTCCAAGCAGCAGCCCTCGAGGAGGCCGGCACACCATGGAGCCAGGGCACCTTTTCAAGAAGGAAGAAATCTCAGCCCCTGGGAGCTGCCGCCCCAATGTCTTTATAGCCACATAGAAGCCAGTATGTGGAGGGGACCTTCACCTATACTGGCCTGTCGAGGCAGGCGCCTGAGCCACCATGTTCCCCAGGGACAGAACAGAGCTGGCGGGAAGCAGGCAGTGGGGCCTCGCGGCAGGATGAAGCCTTGGAGTAGGCTCCCCCAGACACTGCGCAGGGCTGGACGGCCCAGGCGACCACCTGAGCAAGGACCCAGAGCCCCGGGGCTGGTGCCCCCGCCCAGTGCAGGGCCAGGTCCTGAGCCATGGGCGGAGATGGTGCAGGGGAGCCTGAGGGGATGCCATGTGCGTGTGTCCCCAAGAGCTGCATAGTGGGGCCCCTAGTTAACAGCTCCAATACAAAATCAGGATGACAAAGGTAACTGTACCAGCTCTCAGGACATGATACGTCTGATGGCAGAATTTGCTCCACAGTTGTTTCCTGCACAAAGTTTGGCAGACTGACCCGTGGCCTCCAAGCCCTTCCTGACTGTCAGGTTGGTATGACTTCTCCTGAGTCAGATCCTGGGTTGTGAGACTCCTGGGTCCAGCTTGAGCACAGCTCTGGGCTCCGTGTCCCAGCTCCCAGGTCTGACAGACCGGAAAGAACTTCCTTCTGAGATGGAGGCGATGGTCCCGCCACCCTCGCAGCAGGGAAAGGGTCCCTGGGCCAGACTGGGACTCTGAGTACAGGCCTAGCTTGCCATGCAGAGGGACCTCTCTAGTTACACAGGTAGGTGAGGTAACTCCTGAGCCAACTGTCCCCAGGAGCCAGAACAAAAGGGACTCCCTGTCACAGCCCCCACACCCAGCCCCACCACATACACAAGGAGGGCACCCCACCACCGCTTCCCACACAGCCGGAGGCAGAACCCGGCCTTGGGGGAGGAGGAAGCAGGAGTTGACTGGGGCAGGGGGCGAGGGCGGCTGGACACCAGAACTGAGTGAGCCACAGGGAGGTGAGGCACCCTTGCTCTGGAGACCTAAGCCCGGCAGAGATGACGCCCCTTTCTGGCAGTCAAACTGGCTGTTCTTCATGTGCACCTGAGGGGACAAGGAACAGCCATGGCCTGGAATGCCCCAGGGACATGAAAGGGTCCATGCCAGAAGTGAGTTTTCCTCCACACACCCACAGAAGCCAGGGTCCTGAGGCCCTGGGAGCCCACAGAGGGGCCCACCTCCCCCACTGTGAGCTAGAGGGCAAGCAAGCCTCCCCCTGCCATCCCCGTGTCCACAGCCTGGCCCCTCCACCCACCCAGACTGCACGGGGTCCCCGGTCCATGGTCCCATCTGTCCTCAGCATTCAGTTCCGCTCCAGGCCCCTGAAACAGAGCAGGAGCCTGTCCTGAAGCTGGGACCATGGACGCCCCAATCCCTCTGGTCGCCAGTCAAGAGCCCACCTCTCAGGACACCTGCTCATGAGATACCACAGGGTGCCACAGGGCCCAGAACCACTGGGTGCAGCCTGCCGGGACCCCAGGCTGGCTTTGCTTTCTGGGTTCTTTTTCTGATGGAGCCCACAGTTGCTTCCCAGGGCACAGCAGTATCTGGGAGACCACAGCCAGGGACGCCCACCTCAGTGCCTCCCAGCTGGGAGACAGGTCTGAGGGCAGCTCCCACCATGTCCCCTACTGGGCCCCTCAGAAACAGGGTCACCAAGCCACACCTGCTCAGCCCCCCACAACACCCCAGTCAGGCGGGAGCAGCCTAGAGCCCCGCAGATGTGAGGGCAGCGAGCTACTCTGTTTCAGCCACAGCCAGACATAGCTGTGTGGGACAACACCAGGCCACCCACCGGAGGCTCTGTCCCGGGACCCAGAGCACTGGCCTTACTGCAGATCCCCCAGCTCTGTCCAGAAACTCCCAGGTCAGCTCCAGCCCCCCATGGCTGTCAGGTGACCGCTGCCAGCTGAAGTCTGCCTGCGCCCATGGCTTGGCCTCACACCACCCCACAGAGCCACCTTCCCAGCTGTCGTTGGCAGAACACTTCCCACTGTTTCCTAAATCCTATGCGCACATTTCCCACGCATTAGTCTCTGAATGTGACTCCATCTACAATTTTTCAATCCTTTCCAAAGCCACGGCACTTCTCTGAGCCTGGAATTTGGTTTATGATGCGCCCATTCTGCCCCGGCCAAGGGTCCTGTCTGTCCCCCAGCCTGCGGTAAGCAGTCAAGGCGCCTCGTGGCAGAGCACCGATGAGCTGGGCAGAGGCGCCAGGCCAGCCCAGATGCCAGGGCTGGACTCACAGGCTGTCCCCAGATTGCTGCCCACATGGAGCCTGGCACCAAGAAAGCCCCGACAGGAACCCAACCCTCTGCCGTAGTCAGCTAAAACTGTGCCAGAGGACAGCACTTGGCCGGGGAGCGCCAGTCCGGGCTGTACCTGTGACATCCAGCTCCTCCTCCATGCTCTGCATGTAGAGCGGGCATTTCTGCTGGATAAAGTACAGGAGCTCGATGGAGTTAGACATCCAGAAAAGAATGTGCTGCAGGTCTGGAACTAGGTCGGCCATGGTGAAGCTGGCCCAGGAGATGGGTTCCTGGCTACCAAGACAGAAAGACTCAGTTAAGCTTGGCCCACCGCCCGGGGGCTCTGTCTGCAGCTCCATCCTGGGAGAAAGTGCGTTCCCCTGGAATACGGACAGAAACAGCTACTGCTGTCACCAGCTATGTTAGGCTGGGAGTCAGGAATTATGCATACACCCACTTGGCATCTGCCTACAAGACCTCAGGGGCTCTGACAGGCCTAGTGGGAAGGGCGGCCGGTTGCCAGGGCCACCAGGAAACGACTCTGGTAAATAAACCACTTCCATAGCTTCTCTTTTGAAATCAGATGCTAAAGTAGCTGCAGATGTGAAAGGAGAGCCTGTGTGGGCACACACGCACACGCGTGCACACGACTTTTACACACACACACACAAATGAATTCAAATGTGTTATTTACGAGCTAGAAATAGGAGCTTCTGTGTGTTACTTCGGTGAATGGGTAATTACCAGAGGAAACACAGTAATAGAATTGAGGTGCACAAATATTAGCAAAATCCTCCTTTATCAAAACAGACAGGAGAAGGTTGTGAAGCTGATGGATCAAGGGGCAGCAACCAAAGCTCGTTCTCTGAAGTTTCAGGGGTGACCCTCAGAAAGCCCAGCATGGGCACTGTTAGCCAAAGAAACTTCAAAGATTGGTAGGAGAGTGGGCGGGCAAGTGTGGCGTTCCCACCGCAAACCCTCCTGCAGCTCGGTTCTTTATCCACAGGGGGTGCTGTTACTCCACTTAATAAAACCAGCAGCTCCCGGAGTGCTACTAGACACCAGCACCCAGAACACAGCACTAAGCAGCTCAGATCCTCCTGGCCAGCCCCACCGGGGCTCCTCCCCTCCCAGGCCTGCTGCCTCCCCACCATGGGCTCCCTTTGCAGGGGACAGCGACGCGCTGGGGCCCCTGCCTCCCTCGACTGGCAGCCCCCACGTCCACCCCCACCACCTCTCCTGTGTCTGTCAGCGCCAGCTCCAGGATGTGGGTGTCAGTCACCCTGAGTGATGAGGAACCTCCGGTGACAGTCCTGAATGGGCCCCCAGGGACATCCGCGTGATGGAGGTGGTAATTTCTTGGTTTAAAATGCCAACGCACACCCCTGTCATCAGCTGCAGTCTCGCCAACAGGCTTTGAGGGCCGCCCAGGGGTCCCAGCAGCACAGTGCCATGTTTACCCCAGTACCATCTGCTGGACACTGCTGAGCACCCCACACAGGCAGTGACCCCAGATTCAACATGGACTGGCCCTGGCAAGGAGGGTGCCCAGCTACCTGTTACCTGGCTGGCCCAGGACCCCTGTGGTTCTGCTCCTCTCTAGGCGATTCTAAGCGACAGGCAAGGGGCTGTGCAGCTGCCTGTGCCCACGGGGGTGAAGGGGGAGGCTATGAATCAGAGGGATGACGCGGACACGCAGGCCAGGGTCCCAGGGCAGCGCGTCACTAGGACTGTGCGCGGTTGGTTTGCAAGCGATCAGAGAAGAGCCGGGGTTTTGACTTTCTCCCTCTGTCCCAGATTCTCCCGGGACCTGAAGTGTCACCTGTCCTCTCTGATGTAATGTCACTTTTGTCCAAACAATGCTGACCTTCTCTGTCCTGCTCCCAAGCATGGAGAAGCCAGTTTGAAGCCGTTTTTTCTGCAGCTACACGGGCTGCTGAGGCTGAGGCCACCTGGCTCTTTCCAAAGTCCCTCCCAATATGGCTTGGATGACACATGAGCACACAGCACGTATGCAGCAGGCATGGAGCAGTGCATTGTTGGAAAAGGATTAATTTGGCTCTTCTGAGCTGATTCTACCTTGTTTCCAACATTTATCATCCCTCTCAATTTCACCCTGAACTCAAAGGCATACAGAGGCTTCAACTGGAAAATAAACTCCATACACCGCCACCTGGAGCTCAGTGTTAAACTAGGCGGGGTTGGCATCCAGCACATGACAGCTGCCAGCCAGCCACACACCAGGGGCCCTTGGGTGGACGCCAGGAAACCCAGCCCACCCCACCCAGGCCCATCGAGGGGGAAGGGGCAAAAGCAAGCCTGGAGGGAAAGGAGCCCACAAAGGCCCGGAGCTGGCCCGCTGACTGAGCAAGGGAGAGAGGAAGCAAGAAGGGAAGGAGGGGACAGCAAGGGGTCGGCAGGGCCTGGAGTCTGGGGGGCAGCAGGGGTGGGGTATTCTTTGTGTGTCACGTGTGTCTTCACAGCGAGCACACGTCCTGCCGTGCTCCTGTCGGAGGACCACCCGGGGAACAGGAAAACGCGGAGGTGCTCACCTGCAGGGGAGGAGAGCTGGATGGTGGCGAGAGGGTGAGGGGACAGGGAGACACCAGCACGAGGACCAGAGAGGGAATCACTGTGTGGCCAAGCAGCCCGGGAGAGCCAACACTGACCAGAGAGAGGCGGGGGCAAAGGCAGAGGGACAGAGTGGACAGGGGTCTCCTGGGGACATGGACAGAGGGCAGACAGGAGACAAATGGAGGCCAGACAGAGATTGGGAAGCAGAGGCCCTGGGTAAGGACAGGGACAGAAGGCAGGCTAGAGCCCCTCAGGGACACCGGACAGAGAGGACAGTGTCCCCATACCCGGTGGCACATCAGGGCATGGCCAAGAGGAACAGACACTTCCTGGGTCCTCGCACAGACTCTAGGAGGCAGGGTAAATGACCAGGCTGTGGAGTTTGGGGACAAGGCACTCAGAGAACACGGGCAGTGAGGCAACACGAGGCCCCGAATGGAGTCGGGCAGTGAGGAATGAGGCGAGGTGGCCACTCAGAACAGCAGTGTTGCTCCCTCCTTCCGGAAGCAGGAGAGGCAGCTGTCTCTGAGGGCAAAGGGCAGACGCCGGGGTAAACTGGAGACTCAGTGCTACAGTGCTGCCTGCCAGGCAGACTGGGTGGAGGCAGCGGGGCAGAGTGAGACCCACACCACACGGAGCCTGCGCCCGTCATGTGGAGCAGTCTCACCGGGATGCCAGGCCTGAGGCCTCTGTGAGCCATCTGGTCTTCAGGACACCTGTCCTGTGTGCAGGCTGCAGTCTGGTTGTGGGTGCCCAGTGGTACCCAGCACGCCCACTGTGCGATCTTCCTGAGTTCCAGAATATTCTGAAGTCAAACACATCTGCCCCAAAGGATTGGGATGAAGGATTATAAGCCTCTGGGTGTACACACAGGAATTATTTATTATACAAACGGAGTACGATAGTGCACACCTGTAATCCCAGCCCTGTAGCAATTTAGCCAGACTCTGTTTTAAAATTAATAAAAAACTTAAAAACCTGGGTTGTAGCTCATGCAGAGGCCATGGGTTCAATCCCCCATTATAGTCCAAAACATTTTTTAACATTTGCCACTTTGCTAGAATACTGAACATGAAGTGCTGGGTGTCACCAGGGACCGGCACAGGGAGAGCAGCCCGCACGCCCGGCAGAGGCTGAAGGGCAACACGCGGAGGGGGCAGCGGGAAGGCGGCTCGCAAGGGACCGCTGGCCTCGGACTTCTAGCCTGACTCTGGATCCCCAGGTTGGAAACACACCCGAACCCAGCACTGCCGGGAACCTTCACCCTCCAGTTTAAGCCTCTGTGCTCTGGGAAGGGGGCAGGGCCATCTGCACAGGCGACACCGCAAAGTGTGGCCTTGGATGAGCCAGAGCCACTTGGACCCAAGGTGCCATTCACCTGTGGATCCTTTGAGCCCACAGGGCCACCTGACTGTCCACTGAGAGGTGGGAGAGAGACAGTCAAAGCCACCTGCAGACACACTGAGCCCCCAGCCGGCAGCACAGTGAGCCACACGGCCAGCGAGGGTGAGGAGCCGGCCCCAGACGCCAGGCCAGGGCCAGAGCTGCAGGACCAGTGCTGGGGCGGCAGGGACTGCCACACCCACCCAGCACAGGGCTGGTCATTACGGAGCGCTACACCCCGTGGGAATGCAGAGAAGTGGCACAGGACGTCACCCCGAACACTGAAGCTATGAAGAGATAGAAGACACAAGGTCACTAACCAATCATAGTTCAAGGAAGCAACAAGATAAAGGATGTAAAACATGACTGAACAAGTTCTATTTAATTAAAAAGAAGAAAGAACTGGTTAAATTAAAGGAAACCAAAGAAAAACCCCAGATTTTTATCTTTTATTTATTTATTTATTTATTTTGAGACAGGGTCTCTAGTTCAGGCTGTCCTTGAATTCACTATGTATCCCAGGCTGTCCTCAAACTCAGTGATCCTCCGCCTCAGCCTCCCCAGTGCTAGGATTACAGGCGTGCACTACCACATCCACCTAAACTCTAGACTTTTAAAAAGCAAAATTACTAAATTTTAAATCAGCAGATTACACATGGCCAAGAGAGAAATCAGTGAGCTGAACAGACAGGAGAGATGTCTGAGAACACAGCAGACATGTAACATATGCAAGCACAGGAGGAGGAAGGAGGAGCCCCCAAGAAGGCGGACGGCGCAGAGTCATCGAGCCAGGGGCCTCGGGAAGTCACTCGGAAACACAGGGAGAAACACAGAACAGGAGCGGCTGGGAGCTCACAAAAGGGAGAGAAAGGCACTAATCACACAACTGACACACGTGAGACTTCTCAACAAGGTAAGAGGCTAAGAATAACAGAGCCGTATATTCGAGGGCGGAAGGAAAGCGTTTCCTAGCCCCACGGTCACACAAAGAAGACAACCCGTAACAGGGACTAGGAAATAGCCACACGGAAAACAGCACTGGGGAGCTAAAGCACTTGGGTAAGCGAGGAGAAGCACAGATTATAAATCCAAACGAAAACAAAGGCGGCCATGGGAACAATGGGGCTGCAAAAAAGGTAAAGCTCCGCAGTGCTAAAGCAGCAACAGCCAGCACGGGGCGGGGCCGAGCCGCTGGGCACGAGTGCTCTGCAAGAAGGGAGGTCAGGATTTGAAGAATAACCCTGAGTCCACAGAGGGGTTTCTAAAACCCAACTCGGTAGGAAAACCTGGAAGACACAGGCGATGGGCATGGTAAACAGAAGCACAAGCCAAACAGTGAGGATTCCGGTACACCAGCAGCTACCATCAAAACAAATGGACCCGACTTTTCCATTAACAAAGATAAGCCGGTTAGATAAACAGTTGCTTTCAAAAAATAAAAGGACATAGAAAGGTCAAAAGTAAAAGCTTTATGAAAAGAATTACCAGGCAAACCATAAATAAATGAAGGAATAGAGTAAGAATTATGGAAAGTAATGGCTTAGAAGGATAATCTTAAAGCTTTACAAGCCTTGCTGCAAAATACTGACAAAAATAAAACAAAGTGGGTCAAATTTTAAAAGAAATTTACAAATCCACAATAATAAGGAACACGTTAACATTTTTCTCCAAAGGGGAGCTTAAACAGACCCCCCCAACAAAGTTAATAGACTTAAATAAATAATAAACGACCTCATAAACATACCTTGAACTCTAGACAAAAAATAAACTATTCTTTGAAGTACAAAAGGAGTGCTCACAAAACTGATCACAAACTGGCCAGTAACGGAGTCACAACCACAAACCCTGAAATCTTCCAAATCATGTCTTCCTATCAAAATTTAACAAATGGAAAAGTAAAAATATGGCTGCAGAAAACCACATGCATTCAGAAGTTCAAAAAAATTTCAAAACAATTCATGATTCAAAGAAGACATTACAACTGAAACTGTACAAAAGTAAGGGAACAGAGACTACTGGGAATAGAAATAAAACAAGAAACAGAAAAAAATGAAACTGGTTCTTTAAAACAGCTAATAGGCAAATCCTTAGGAAGGAAACTCAGAGATGGCAGAAAAAAGGAGAAAAATAGAAACACAATAGGAATTAAATGAAATAAAACTACAGATATATTAACCTGAAAAGCTATAAGAGAATATAACTATTTTATCTCAGTAACTTTGAAAACAAAGATAACTTTGCAAGAAAATAAAAGTTACCACGGAAAGAAAACAGAAAATTAAGTAAACCAATCATTAAAGAATTGGCTCCAGCTGGGCATGGTGGTGCACATCTATAAATCCCAGCACTTGGGAGGCTGAGGCAGGAGGGTCTCTGTGAGTTTGAGTCCAGCCTGGGCTACAAACTGAGTTCAAGGGCAGCTTGAACCACACAATGAGACCCTGTCTCAAGACAACAACAACAAAAAAAAAAAAAAAAAGAAAAGAAAAGAAAAAGAAAAAAATTGGCTTTAGTCCTCACAGCCTGTTTGGACAAGCCCTGAGGCACAGGTCCCCACCCCATGAGAGCTATGCAGGGGACTGAAGTACTCATTCTGAGCCTGTCATTAACCCAGATCAGGACGACGCAGAAACACACAAGGGGTGATCACAATGTACAATGCGTTAAACAAAACAAATTCACTGCAGTAAAATGACACATTGCTATGACTCGCCCTCAAAATACCCCCTTTCAAACATGCTTATCCCACTGTTCTTGCCACTTTCTGAAGTAGTTCTAGAAATCCTCCTTCCTGAGTGTCTTTACAAGGTGTGATCAAAAATGCGGTGCACGCTATGTCCAAGTGTCATCCAAAGGAAAGGCAGGCTCATGAAAACATGACAGTGAGTCCTCACTCACCTTATTCACAGGACCTGGCACCATGTGACTTGTGGCTCTTCCCCAAAGCCAAAATGACCTTGAAAGGGAAACATTCTAAATTGATTCAGGACACAAAGGTATGCACAACAGCACAACTAAAGACTTCCAGAACTGCTGTAGAAAATGGCCACAACAATGGGCTAAGTGGGATCAAAATGAGGGGAGGGTTCTGAAGGGAGACACAGTAATGGCAATGTGTCTTTATTGTAATACATTAAAATGCGTTCCAAACAGTCACCACGTGCTGTGATCATACGTCACAGACTCGTGGACTAATTTCACCTGTGAATTCAGATGGGACACTCCTAATTAAAACACCAACTGCGGGCATCACTACTCACGTGGGGAATACAAATCATTCAAAGCTACAAGGAAATGTCACCTCGTGCCTACAGGGAAGGTCTTCCCAAAACCACAGGAGACACAGGTACCACAAAAAGGGAGCCCTGGCTGGGATTTGGGAATGCAAAGGAGCACAGGCAGGTGGGAGACTGTGGAAGCGTCTCAACAGTGACACCTAGAGCCAGCGGGCGTGGTGGCACAGCCCATGACCCCAGGGCTCTGGCAGGCTGACCAGGACAATCACAAGTTCAAGTCCAGCCTGGACACCTTAGTGACTTAGACCTTTTCTCAACATAAAAGATATGAAAGGGCTGGGCTGCAGCTCAGTGCGAATCCCCAGCACGGGAGGAGGAGGACACAGAGCTGCTGCAGGATGCGGCGGCCCCACTCCTGGGTACACCTGCAGGAAATGCTCTCACAATGAGCACGGCGACTGCACTGCCCAGTTCACCCCAGCACTCCTCACAACCAGCCGGACATGGAGCCAAGCTCGCTGCCCATGCTGACAGACAGATAAAGAACGCGCGGCACACACAGACAACTTACAGCAGTCGGCTACACAGAGGAGGGAGATCTGCCCTCCGTGACGCGGCAGAGGAGCCTGGAGGAGCTGCCGTCAGGTGGATACGGGAGTGAGGTGCATGAGGAAGCTAAGAGGCTGATCCCCCAGAAGTGGGGACAGAATGGCGGAAAGCAGGCTGAGCAGGGAATGAGGCCAAGAGGTCTATTGTGGGGGCCATGCCTGCTGGTGACAGCGATACCAACATCGCAGGCTTGGAGACTTCGGAGAGGACGGATGTTATCCGCACAAGATGCTGATCAGAGTCGGTCATTCCACAGTGCACCCCACGCTGTACGCAACAGATGTGTGGAATTTCACCTGCTGACTAACGCCCCACCCCAGCAGCAGATCACAGCCTTCCATGCAGAGGAGTCAACAGTAACCAAGGGCTTCAACGCAGGAGCACAGGACCCCCAGGGAGAGTGCAGGGAAGAACCCCATGACCCCAGATGCAGAGCATTAAGGGAAATTCCATGGGCATCTGCATGCACGTGATTAAAAAGAAACACGGAGACAAAGCAATCTGAAGGGAATGTGGCAAAAATGTGACTGAGGATAGGGCCAGGTGTGGGTTCCTGGTGACTAGTACATTCTGCACGGTTCTGTTTTGGAAGTGTTTCATTATTCTAAAAAGGAAAGGAGGAAAAAACTCAATGTTGTGAGCATGCATTAGCGCTGGAAACCAGAATGTGTTTAGGCCCTAACAACGAATGACTGGAAACACAGCAAAAGCAGGGAAGACCTGGCTCTTCCTGTTGGGAGAAGCCGGGTTCAGCCTAGGCGGCCCCTGCACAGGCACCAGGATGGAAGGTTCCAGTCTTATGGCACCTGAACCTCTGGGAGCAGAAGGCGGGGTAGGGATGCTCCCACCACTGCATGCCACCTCAGTGCCAGAACTAGGACTGTCGTGGCACAGAGCAGGGACAGCATCCCTTGAGAGGCCCCAGACCCACACTGGGTCCCCTTACACAAAAACTCTGCGGGATGCAGGCCCCACCCTGTGCCTATGGCTAGGCTCCTCCCTGCCTGTTATGGTGTGTCTGGATGTCCCCCCGAAGCCTCACGCAGTCATGTGGGCAGGCTTCTAGAGTTTGTGATTGATTCACGGTCCAATGCTGGGATTATGGGTATGAGTGCTACACCCACCCTGGGGCCAGTAATCTACATACATTATAAGGGACAGAAAGAGTCCTCTCTCTCCTCCTCTTTTGCCCTTTTTGACCCTTTATGCTCTTTGTGCTTTTGCTGTCTTCTGCCATCATGAATGGCTGCCCCTGCGCCATGCCACCCTGCATTGGAGCCAGCTGATTATGAACTGAAACCTCTACTGTGAACTAAACCTTTCACTTTTAACCTTGGGTATTTTGTAACATCAATGAGAAAAGTAACCAAGACACCACCTGCCATCATCCCACATCAATGTCTTTTCTTGCCAAAGCCACCTCAGGGCTAGTTGCTTTTTCTTCTTTCTTTTTTCCTTTTTTTTTTTTTTTTTTGGTACTGGCAATGAAACTCACAACCTGGCACCTGCCAGGCAGGCGCTTACGCCACTGAGCTAAATCCTTGGCCCTATTTTTTTTTTTTTTTTGTACCAGGGATCAAACTCAAGATCTTGCACTTACCAAGCAAGCACTTGAAGGGCTTGCCCTATTTTTTTTTTTTTTTTTTTTTTGAGACAGGGTCTCACTATACAGTTCAGGTTGGCCTTGAACTCACTTTGAAGACCAGGTTAGTCTCAAACTCACAACAATCCTGCTGCCTCAGCCTCCTGAGTGCTGGGAGGGCTGGTTTCTGCAGAGTTCTGTCCCATCCTGCTGAGAGGCAGCATCTGGGTCCCCAGAGCCCATGACCCCCACTCAGCACATTAATATTCAGATATCAGCCTGACACTGACAAGCACCTGGGAAAGGGGATCTGTGCGTAACAGGTGTCCCGAGTTGGAGTCCAGCTGGTCAACAGCAAGGACAGTAGTTCCCAGCCCAGTGCCCAACTGAGACCTTATGAGGGCCCTGAGAGCCTACTTTGGAAGGGGATGATGACTCCAGCATGGGAAGCAGGCACATGTGCACCACAGATCCCAGCTCCTCCCCACTTCCCTCTTCGGCATCCACCTTCACCAGCCTTCAGTGTTGTGTGTAGGTGTGGCTCTTAGATGGGTGGCTTCACTGAGAACCGCATGTTCGTGTGTGTGCAAAGAATCATGCAACAGAGGCTTTTGTGGGGACTTTTCGCCAGCCTGTTAGGTTCCACAACACTGCATAAGCAGGTACATGCAGCTCACAGCCTCCTATACTATTTGTCCCCATACTATTTGTCCTCCCATACTATTTGGTACTGTTGTCCTCACAAGCCAACCCAGGGAGGACAATTCCCTCAGTGTACACTCAGCTGGACCTTCTGCTAGATAATCCAGACAGCCCTGCCAGGTGCCTCTGGCAGTGGAGGACAGAAAAGGCCTTTCCATGGGGGCAGGCGCTGGCGAGGGCAACACTCTGCCCCAGAGCCTGGGGCCTGTGCTTTCCTGGGGGCAGGGGACAGGCCACGTCAACCTGGCCACCAGGGCGAGGGGGCTAGAAGGCTCCCCAACAACTGTGCCCATGGTCCTAAGGATGCTCTTCTATGGAAATTTCTCACCTGGAACTTGGGGGTGCAGGGAGAGGAGAGAAGCAGACTCGGAGACAGCAGCACAGGGCTGAGGTTGAGGGCTGACCCCGAGGTGGCTGGAGGCCCCTGGGGACTGGGCTGCAGGCCCCTGGGGACTGGGCTGCCTGGGAAATGGGAATTCAGTAAGAGGCAGAACAGTAACCTGGTCATACTTACAGTTGGGCCTGCTTCTCCGCTAGTTCTTTGGTTTTCTCCTACAATTATAAAGGGGAAAAAAATATAAGAAAAAGGAAGAATATGCACAGGGATCCTTTCAGATCCACACGACTGCATCCCTGCGAGGAATGCAGCACACGGTTCACACAACCCTGCCGCGCTATGCCACTCATCACACTCGCCCAGCCGAACCCGGTGGCACTACCAAGTGACTCCTCCCAGGGCCAAGCCTAGGGACGTCTGTGAGTATTTGGGGGAGGGTGCAGCCTCTTGTGGGTGGAAGCCAGGGATGCTGTCCACTGTCCCACACTGTCCCACACTGTCCCAGAAAGGAATTCTCTGCCCACAGGTCCTCAGTGCCCAGGCCAAGGGACAGAGTATGCCCCTGGACAAAGCCACCCAGCCCAGCACCCTCAACCACCAGCTGGCAAAGGCCTATAGTAGTGACAGCTTGGTAGGCAGAAAACACAGGGTGCCAGCCATAAACGAGGACCTATGAGAGCTCCCTGAAGTGCCCAGGCTCCAGACACTTCACTGGGGCATGTGGAGACATCAGGCCAGGCTGGACCTGGGGGAGGGACATACGCCACAGTACAAAAGTGACAGGGGACCCAAAGGGCCAGACCTCCCTGAAGGTGACCTGCAATGTCAAACTACTACTGATACCAGCTAGGAGGTGGACAGGTGGGGAGGGCTGGCCCACCCTGGAACCACTGCACGGCATTGAGAGGAGTCAGGCCTGAGGCCCGGGGCAGGCAGACACCGCTGGCAGACCTGCTGCAAAGGCCACCCCAGCAGCGTCACTCACCCAGACTGTGTCACGGATCCTCCTGGCAATCTTGAGCAGCAGTCGCCCGAAGGTGCCGGGCTCAAAGTGCGTGGCTGAGTGCTGGATGCAGAGGCAGAGGAGGAAAGCAGGCGTCAGCTTGTAGTCATCGCCCCCCGGCTCGATCAGTGTCATGATCCTCTGCAGCAGCGTGTCCTCCACAGCGGGCTCAAACTCCAGGAGCAGCTGCCGCCGCCTGGGCACAGCAGCCAACGAGCAAGAGGCGGCATCGCGGGCCCGCAGCGCAGCACCACATGTCCGGCAGCTCTGTGGTGGCCGCAGGTGGGCCAGGGCCCCGGCAGGCAGCAGCTGGGCCTGCGCAGGGTCCTTGAAGAGCAGCAGGTAGTAGAGGCCCAGGGAGAGCAGGTCACCGTGTCGCAGCACCACAGCACCCCGGCCCACTGCAGAGAAGTTGACAGCCACGGGCGCCCCGGCGATGGGCTCCAGCACCAGCCTGGCCGCCTCGGGGCTGCCGTCCAGGGCCGGGTGCCGGCGGATGGTGCAGTGCAGGGGCAGGATGTCAGGAGCTGCCAGGCTGATGCTCGGCTTGCTGGAGGGCGTGCGCTGGCCCACTGTGTGCCGCTCCCGGTTGAGCACGTACACTAGGCTGTCCTAAAAGCAGAAGCACAACTCAGGGGGGCGCCACCTCTGTGACACCTCACAGGTGAGGACAGGTGAGGACTGCTGTCTGAGGTCAGCAGCAGCACTGACTCACCCCTGGCTGCCTCGGCCTGGGCTCCCACTTGACAGGCCCAGCCTAGGTCAGGCTCTGAGGGCACCCACGTTGAGTGTGCGGGCCCATCTTCACCACCGAGCTACCACAAGTGTCTACTGAGGCCAGAGCCCAGCAGCCACGGGAAAGTGCTAACCCAGTGGAGTGGGAAAGGATGAAGGGACAAGGGGACAAGGCTGGAGAGCAAGTGACACAGCAGCACTGCCACACAGCAGGAGGTGGCAAAGGCCAGTTCAAGCCCAGGCACAAGACAGAATGGCAAGAAATGGCTCTGGCTGGTGGGGGCAGTGTGGCCTTACCCAGAAAAGTGTCACCACCAAGTTGTGATTTGGCACCCACCATCGGTAGGACAAGGAGCAGGCTGGCCCGTCCCCTGCCCGGGAACCTGCACGCACCCCTCCCAGAAGGCCCAAGGAGCAGTATGGAGAGGGCTGGAGAGCTCTCCACAAGCGCCTGGGGCCTAAGTCAGTGCCCCTTCTCCTGCTGCCCCTGCTCCCCCACCTCCACATCCTCCTCCCAGCCACACGGGCACAACAGGCCCCATTCTGGGCCCTGGGGCAGCTCACGTGTTGCTGGCTGTAGCCCTGCAGGAGCAGCAGGTGCGGGGCCTGGAACAGGGAGCAGCGCATGGCGTCCCGGGCCGGCTCTTCAGGGCCCTGGGCAGCCTCAGGCAGGGCGGTGGACGGGCTCAGGCTGGTCTCGCTGACCGTGCGACGCAGTTGGGGTGGAGGAGAGCTGCAGACAGTCCCTGGGGCCAGGCCTGAGGTTCCCTTGGCACGAATCCGCTGCAGCCTCCGGGCCTGGGCGTTTATCCCTGAAAGGTACAGGGCCAGAGGTCTGACTGTGGCTATCGGCCCGGTCCTGCTGGTTTTGAGTCTCACTAAGCCACCTCTGAAGCCTGTCACTGCTCTGTCAAAGCAGGTCTGGAGGACAAGGGCTCTGCCCCCTGGCCATGCCCTTTGAAAGGGGAGGCAGCATCTTAGTACTGCTCAGGCATGCCCAGAAAAGCTGCTCCCGGGGCAGTCACAGAGCAGGCAGCCCGAATGTCCATCCTGCGGCTCGGAGGGAACCACACCGGCCCTACAGGAGCCCAATGACACACCTCAGCTTGCACCATGGCCCTGGGGACCAAACCTACCAAACACTCTCCCCACCAGAGTACCAGCCCCTGCCAGGTCACCACACCACCCAAAAGCCTGTCCATCTATCCGTGTCGTCCTCCCGGCCCACCTGGGCATCAGGCTGCTTCCCTGGGGTAAGGGTACTCTGACTAGATGAGATGGAGCCGATCGGTCACTGTGCTCCCCTCACTTTAAAAGAAAGACCTAGTCCACTGGCCATGTACTGTGCTGATCAGCTTGTGTGACAGCACATCTGCCACTTTCCCAAGATCGCCTTGGACACTGCTGGGCCAGAGGGCACACACCAATGCACACACAGAAACGGATCTGTACACACAAACACACGCGGACATGCATACACCAGCGTACAAACCTTGCACTGGACATGCACAACGTGCAGGCGCACAAACATAAACACAGGCACACACGAACACAGGGAGGGCAACGACACACAACCCATAAAAGATTTAAAATCTCATGCTCACGAATGCAGGAAGTGCTCTCTAAACTGCTGCTGCTAGGAGGGTTGACAGGCAGGATGGATGGAACCCCGGAGACAATTCACTGTTCCCGGCTGACCCCGGTATTTTCTTCCCTGAACATTCTGCCGAGTCTCCTCCACGCAGACTTGTCTCCATCTGTGACATCCTGTCCTCCAGCCATTCCACACAAAGCCAGGCAAAAGCCAAAAGGGAGGCCAGCAGGCAGCCGGCAGAGCTGCCTTACTAGAGCCGGAGCCTCCGCTGAGCTCTGCCCTTCCCTGCAGAAGGCCGAGCTGCCTGCGCATCTGCAGCCTGCGGGGGGCCGGGGTTGCAGGAGGAGCTGGCCAGCCGCAAAGCCAGGCTGGGAATATTCCTGCAGCAGATGCCCCGCAGGTGGGACTGCAGTCCCTGCCCAGTGTCACCCCACAGCTCAGTCTCGCTGCACTACCATGGAGCCACATGGGAAGGGGGAAAAAACTGTCCAAGTGACGCCCCAGGTAGTGGCCAAGCCCACAGGACAGCCTCTCCTCTTGGATTGCCAGGGCTCGCAGAGGGCCCAAGACCCAGGGCAAGTCTCCTGGGACTGCTGCCCCACATGGGAGGCCTGCAGCCACCTTGAGCCCACTCCTCTAGGCAAAGACCATGCTCGCCTCAGATGACCCCTCCAAGGCCCACCTGCAGGTCAGAGCCAGGGCAATGGCTGGGCGACTCCCAGGTCCCCTTCCTTGTTTTGGGTCGGCTCCTGTGAGTGGGAGCTCAGCAGAATCATCCACTGGCAACACCAGTACGGGCAGTGCCACAGGCAGCATGGATGTCCACCTGACCGGGCCTCCCTCTTCCTCCTCTATTGTGGTTTATATCCAGATGTCCCCCCTCAAAAGCCTCATGCATACATAGATATGGTTTCTGGGAGATGGCTGGATCATGAGTGTGTGATACTGGATTATGGCTGTGATACTGGGTTAGTCCATTGATTGGTTTAACATAGTTCTGGTTGTGAATAAAGAAAAGGGCCTACTTGGGTGTGGATGACACCAACCAATAGGCATGTAGCCTGGATGGGAGAAAAGGAAAAGGAAGGCTCCCTATTTCCTACTTCTGCTCTACCCTGCTGTGTCCTGTTTCTCCTCTGCCATGTCCCTCTGCCTTGCTTCGGAGTCAGCCGGCCATGGACTGAAACTTTCACAAACTGTGAGCCAAAATAAACCTCTTTTAACTTGTGGGTGTCAGGTATTTTGTCCCAGCAAAAAGGAGGTAACTAAAACATCTTCCCTGGCCCTCTGTGGGACAGCCAAGAGGACACTACACACATGTACACACGAGTGTGGGTAGACCCTACACCAGTACACCCCACAGAACTGCCACCCAAAGAGCCCTTCCCAGGAGCACCATGGCGAGGGATACAGACTCTGAGCAAAGGGCAGGAGAGACACACAGTCTAAAACCTGGTTTACAGGCTTAAAAGCACTGAGATGCCAGTTCTTGGTTTCAGCGGAAGTGAGTGAATAAAACACCTTTTTAAAAAAATATATATATATTTTGTAGCTCCAGGGACTGAACCAGGATCCCATACACACTGTGCAAGCTCTCTACACTGAGCTACTTTCCTAGGACTTTTTATTTTATTTTGAGACAGGTTGCCTAGGCTGGCCTGAACTTGTGATCTCCCTGCCTCAAACTCTTGAGTAGCTGAGATTACAGGTGTGCACCACCATGCCCAGGAAAATGCTCAGTGGACACACTGCAGGGCTATGCTCATCCCATCTGAGGACACAGCTGGGAACCTTGGCTGTTTCACCCTAAGGACCACTTGCTACCAGCTATTTGCTAATGCATACACCTAGGAGAAAAGTGGACACTCTCCAAGATTCTAAAAATGCAGTGCAGCCAGGACAGGCCTGAGATGGCCCTGCAGGCATCCTAAAAGACAGGCCAACTTGGGAGGAAATGCCCCAACGGAAGTGGAGAGGAACAGAGGTGACAAGCGCAGCTGTGGGACACAGTGAAGGCCTTGGGGTCCTGGATGCTTCCCCTAGCATCACCACCTGCCCAGGGTGCAGCTCCATGGGGCAGCAACCCTGGCAATCTTGGTTACCCACAGACACTCCTGGATGAAGGAAAGGATGACGCCATAGGCCATACCACTCTCTCCTACATTCCCTTCCTGTCACTTTAACAGAGACTCTGTGTGGACTGGGAGGTAGCAATGTTAATTTTGACAACAGCTGCTAACGGTCACCAGAGCTGCCAGTGCTGTTCTGCGCTGGCTCAGATGGCCCTGGAAAGAAAAACACAGCTCCCTTCCTGCACGTCACCAGGTTCCTCCATAAAGTCACCCTGCAGGCTTCCTCTCTGGTCATGTTCTCTTCCCTCCCTTACTCTGGGAAGCACATCTGGACACCCCTCCCAGCTGGCCGCCTCAGAGACAGGATCCTGGCTAGAGACAGGTGGACACCACAACTTTCCTGTGCTGGGGAGTTTTACTAGACCTGGGCAATTGGGTCACTCTTGCAGTGATTCCATGTAACAGCTGGGAATATGCTGCTAAAACAAACTCTCAGCAGCTGCTGCAAATTCAGAGGTCAGACTAGCCTTCAACAAGTCCCTTTTTTGCTGGAATACTCCTTTCCGCAAAGTAGCCATGTGTAGTGCTGCACACCTGTAATCCCAGCACGCAGGGAAGCTGAGGCATGAGGATCACAAGATCCGGCCCAGATCTAAGTTGGGCAACTCAGCGGCTTAGTCAAAGCCTGCTCAGAAAAAAAAAAAAGTCTGGGAAGTAGCTCTGTAGCTCTGTGCAAAGGCCCTGGGTTTGACTCCCAGTTCCAACACACACACACACACACACACACACACACACACAAAGTCATGGAGGTCCATCAATCAACAATTCATGGTATGAAATCATCCAAAATGTACAAAACAGAAGTAAATACCTGAGGATAAGTCATGAGCACCTCCCTGATTGTCAGTATTTCGCATTTAAATCCATTTCACTCTTAACTATAAGCCCTAGGAAGGCACTGTGGCTGGATGGGAAAACAACTCAGCCTCCTGCAACCAAACTGACCATTGGGGCAAATTCCAAAGCTTTACAGAGGCACACGAAGGTCCCTTCTCACGGGGTGCAGGGGCTGTGAGGGCCACTTCCACTCACCCTGTACAAGACCCCACCTTGGCAGGCAAGGAGACAAGGGAGAGGGACAAAGCTGGGAGGAAGGAAATTAAACCATGATCATCATGCAAAAGACATGACTGTATATGTGAAAAATGCAAAGGAATATAAGGACAAATTGCTAGAATTAAGTGAATTTATTAGCAAGGTGATGAGACAGGTGAATATGCGAAATTTATCTAATGCTTTTAAATACCAGCAACAAAGGAGAAAAAAGATATGCAAAAAAATACCATTTACAATAATGTAACTGTTGTAAAACTACAAGATGCTGCTGACAAATCAAAGACTGATGAACTCTGGGGCTCCTAAGTGGGGGAATGTAAAGCCATCACTTCTCCCCACACTATGATCAGCCCATGCAACCCTAAGAAAAGTCTCCACAGACATCAAAAACTGAACACTTGAGCTACAGGTAGTGGCTTCATTGTAAGTTATGGGGACAGATGGTGCAATGAAACAGGTATGAAGGACCTGGAACTGAATGTCACATATATAGAAGGAACAGACTTTTAAGCAGTGTGGAATCAACTCCATGTACATAAGGAAAAACACGAATCATGACCCCTACACCCACACTGGCCGCAACACCCAATTCCAAACGAAGAGTGGGTCTACACAGGAAAGGTTAAAAATAAAGCTTTCAGAAGAAACCATGTTAGAAATAAATACCCTCGGGCAAAGTGCTGAGCACCAGAAAACAGCCTCTCCAAAATTTGGTGTTGGAGCAACACGAGAAAGAGAAGAAAGGAAATCAGTCCTAGGACTCAGGAAAGGTGTGAAGTGGGAACTGAAGCAGAGAGACAGACCTCAACACAGAAGAAGGATGTGGCAAGTGGTGCGTTCTGCTTGAAGCCTGATTCACTGCAGGTGATGGGTGGCTCACACCCACAGACACACAGTGACTAGTGGCAACCCCAGAGGCCTCCACAGAGAAACACACCAGTGCAACGGAGCAGTAGACACAGTAGACTGTAGTGGCTGGCTCCATCTAGTGACTCCCATTGTCGGGTTGAGGTGGAACCAAGTTCAAGTCAGCAGGAGGTCAAAGCCAGAAGGTGGGCACGTAAGAGTGTTGCAGGCTGAATAAATCGAGTTCCAGCCTCACAGCCAAAAACCAACTTGAACCTCAGTGGAACTAAAGGTGCAGATTTGCTAGGACTATCCAGTAGCCCACTATAAATCTACAGCTGGCTTGTTGGGATTAATCAACACGGATCTGAGCTCTGTCTGGTCACTCTAACAGTGCCAACAGAGACATGCCCTGAAGGAAACATGCTTTTTCTTTTCTTCTTTTTTGTTTTCTTGTTTTATATGTTTATATTGTTCTTATTTTATATGAGTGTGAACACTGTTTCTAGGTTTTTTATCTTTTTCTGCTCTTATTTTTATTTTTTCCTTCTCTCTTTCCCTCCTGCCTTGTTCATAAATTCCCCAAAGTTTGCATAATCTTCCTTTGTCCTCCAGCCTTGCTTCTAATCTCTTTCTCTTCTTCTATTTTTTCTCCCTAATTCCTTTTTAAACTTTTACTCCTGAGGGTAACATCACCATATTGAGGGTATATTTACTATATATAATTTTCTGGTTCATTTTAGATTTTGTTATATAAACACAAATACAGTTTGCACATAAAGGCAGAAAATTAATTGCTACCACAGTTTGTCATTTTCTAGGCTGTATTTGATGTTACTGTTATTGTTGATCTTACTACTTTAGCCAAGGTAACATAATTGTTCTAATTGGCTGTTCTTCCTAGTGTGCCAAGACTGAGACTGCTTAAGGGTCATAAAAAATACTACAGGCCAGTGCCAAAATACCAGGAGCTAGGCAAAATAGGCAGCAACTTCTCATCCCCAATAAATTGAAGAGGTAGGATCTTGCAACAGACTCAAAACCCAAAAGACAGTTACATCTGGAAGACACATCTGACAAATAGTCATTAAGGGTGCTTAATACTAGCAATAAAGCTATCTGTCATAAGCAATTTACAAGCATCAACCCAGAATTAAGCTAAAGAAAATAAAAAATGAGAAGACACTTAAGCCTTAATGTGCAGCCCCAGACATCCAACTCACCAAAGGCAAGCCCAGCGGGCAATGAGGTGGAACAATTCAGAAGCGACCCACCTGGACTCTCTGAAGTAACATCAGAAGTAGCAAAACAGATGAATGAGGCTCTAGAAAGAACCAAATGAAGAATACTTTCTCATATAACTACAGAGATGGTGGCCATAATGAAACACATGGTTAGTGACTCTAGAGCACATACAGATAAAAAAAAAAAACAGAGGAGATTAGGAAAATGATGGAAACCATGAACACTCAAAAAGGAAAGAAATGGAATCCATGAAACAGATTCAGACAAATAATCAGGAGATTAAAAATTCCACAGAAAGTATATGCAGCAGAATGAGCCAAGGCAAGAAAAGAATAATAGATATAAAAGACAAAATTTCAGCTGGCACACACCTGTAATCCCAGCACTGGGGAGGCTGAGGCAGGAGGATCACCATGAGTTCGAGGCCAGCATGGACCACATAAGCAAATTCAAGACCAGCCTGAACTACATAGCGAGATCCTGTATCAAAAAGAAAAAAGAAAAAACCCACAGTATTTCAGTTAGCAATCATGAAAAAAAAAAAAAAAAAGATTTCTGAAAAACAGCGACAAATCAGGAAAAAGCAATCCAAGAGCTGCTAGGTGGTGCAAAGAGAATAACATAGGATTGATTGGAGTCAATGAAAAAAGCAGGTGATAGAGACATAAAAAAACAAAAAACAAAAACCTGTCCATAGAAGTAATGGCAGGAAACTTGTCAAGCATGGGGAAAGAATTTGACATGCAGATAAGGGAGGCATACAGGCTATGACCAAAAAATATCTAAGCCAAGGCATATAATAGTCAAGATTACAGAAATTCAACACAGGAACAGAATATTAAAAGCTGTTAGAGAAAAGAAACAAATCATCTATAAAAGAAAGCCCATTAGAATCATAGCTGACTTCTCAACACAACCCCTCACTCAAGGAGAGCTTCGAGTGACATATTTCAATCCCTAAAAGAAAATGATCTCCAGCCCAGACTGATGTACCATGCAAAACTATCTTTCAAAACTGATGGAGAAATAAGATACTTTCATGGCAAAGAACACCTGAGGTAATTCATGACCACAAAACATTCCAAAATGTTCTGACAGACATTCTAGAAAGAGATAACAAGGACTAAAACTTCATGAATCCCAAAAGAATGAATCAACCAGGCAAGGAAAGCAATTAAGCAGAGAGGGAAAAAGGGGAATCAACAACAGGAAAATAACATGACAGGATAAGTCAATACACACCAGTTATAACCATCAATGTAAATGATCTCAATTCACCAATCAAAAGAAACAGACTGCTAGAGTGGATCAAGAAACAAGATCCAACAATACGCTGCATACAAGAAACACATGTAGGTTGAACATTGCATGTCCTCCTCACTCAATCACTGTCTTTTTTTTTTTTTGGTACTGGGGATCAAACTCACGGCCTCACATTTGCCAGGAAGGCACTTATGCCACTGAGCTATATCCCCGGCCCCCACACTCAATCATCTTTTTATGAATTCTTTTTTCCCCCATTTCTTGGGGGTTTTTTTTTGTTTGTTTTGTTTTTGTACCAGGGATCAAACTCACAACCTTGCGCTTATAAGGTAAGCGCTTGAGCCACTGAGCTAAATCTCTGGCCCCTGTTACTTGCTTTTACCCCAGGTTTTTTAAAAACAGTTTTTAGCTGATGTTCATGAAGAGAGTGAGTAAACTGTGCCATTAGTGAAAGGAAAGCCTATCTAAGAAAGTGCATTTCTTTACAGAGCTGTGTCATGTCATCCTTTGGGCCCTCTGCTGGAAAAGTAGAATCAAGTCTGAAATAATGCCTTTTTAACTGTACCCTTTAGTATTATAGATGGAAGACAGTACTGTATTATACCTCTGTGAATGTTAAAATACCTTGTACCTGCTTTATGATACATAATGGTGACTGTGCTTTATCAAAGTCATTTTTAATTTTGTTACTCTAGAATGTTTTCTTTCCAGATGATGATTAAGAAGCTAATAAAAAAAATGGTGTCACGTACAAAAAAAACCCACTTTTAATTCAAAAGAAATCTAGACACAGAAAGTCAAAGGATGGATCTGTAAGATCCATGATGAGATAGGGACCTGGAAAAAAAAAAACCATGGGTAGCTGTTCTATTTGCAGACAAAGTGGATTTCAAGCCAAAACTGATGAAGACAAAGAAAGTCACTACATCGTCATAAAGGGAACAATCCAGAAGGAAGAGGTAACAATCATAAATATATATGCACTAAATATCAGTGCATCCAACTATATAAAACAAATTTTAACAAACATGAAAAACCAGATAAGCTCAATTACAATTGTCATGGGGGACTGCAATATCCCACTGTCACAAATACATCAACTAGATGAAAAATATTTGACAACAAAATATCAGAACTGAAACAGACTTCACAGATGCCTACATCTACTCAGTAGATGGAGTGTTCCACCCCAGAATATCAGAATTCACATTCTTTTCAGCTGCAAATGGAATGGTCTCCAAAACAGATCAATAATACTAGCTCATAGAACTAGTATGTTTAAAGAAATGCAAAGGAATGAAATTATTCCACACATATTATCTGACCACGGTGCAATGAAATTGGAAATCAATAGCAAAAGAAATCACATGAACTTCATAAACACATGGAAATTAAATAATACCCTCCTGACTTCATCGCGGACTTCCTCCAAGATGGCCGCCCAGATAACACTGTGACAGGGAGGCTCCCTGAATATACCATCAAAATGCTGGAATATAAACTAATACAATAACAGAGAGAAGGAAAAAAGAGGGAGATGGGTCCTCTGGATCCAAGAAGAATCTAAAACGAGAACTGTAGCCCACGGAAAGAGTAAAAGAATGAAATAAAGGCGGAGACCAAAAGCACCTCTGTCCGGAGCGGAATCCAATCAGCACTGCGACCCGAGCTGAGAAGGTAAGATCCAGGTGCTCTTGATACGCGCTGGAGTTGCCGGTAGAATTGCTGTGGTGTGGCGGGACGGTGGGGACGTCGGTCGACCGTGGAGCGAGGTGGTCGCGAGTGGGCGAGTGAGTGAAACCAGCAGCCCCCAGCCCCCCACCCCCGAGGGAGAGCAAGGGACAGCCATCTTGAGACCAGAACTGCACCTAATTAGGCACGGTTCCTGGAAGACCGTGGCGGAAACGGCGCGGGCGCCCTGGGGGTGATAGAGGAGGTTTGGCGGACGGCCCTGTATGGTTTACCAGACAGCGGCCCCATCCTCTCGCGCACCGCAGTAGACATTCGTGGAGCAGAAACAGGCTTGGGAGAGGCAGTGGACCAACACGGCCTCACTGGCGAGCCCAGGAAAATGCCAAGACGGAAAGGCAGAGGGCGCTCTCCGGACTCTGATACAAGCAGAACCGATTCCGGGGACGCTAATGCTGAAATGGTCAGGAGTCCAAAAATTAAACTCTCAGAGGAGTTGACAACAGAAGTGGGGAGACAACTCCACGAAGCTATGAAAGAAATTAAAGCAGCACTGTTAACCCAACTGAGAATTGAAATGAAACTCATAATCGGGGAATCGCTAAGCGCCTCTAAAGGAAACATAGTAGGAAAGGTGGAGGATGAAAAATCAAAGGAAACTGAGAATGAAACAAATAAAGAATTAGAACACATTAATCAGATTCAGAGAGATTACCAGGACATCAAAGACTCCAATAAAAGTTGGCAGAACCTCTTGAAGGAAATTAAGGATAGACTTTCGTATCTGGAAGAAAGAATGAAAACTTGGGAAAAAGAAAGGAGAGACTTTCTCAAGATAATTAGAAATCTGGAAGTGGCAGTGCAACGGCTGCAAGACAACCCAAGGAAACATAACTTACGAATAAAAGGTGTGAGTGAAAAAGCAGGGGTCAATACAAACCAAATTAAAAGACTATTTACAGAA
>RJWM01016353.1:0-45680 GCA_004363535.1 Dasyprocta punctata | reverse complement strand
CTTGGGAGGGGGGACTTGGGAGGGGGGACTTGGGAAGGGGACCTGGGAGTGGGACTCTGCTGGGCTGAATAACTGGGAGATGCTCGACCTCACTAGCAATCAGGGGACCCTGTTCTCACCTAGAATGTCGGTAACACAGGCCCCTACTTCACACGCTGCTGTGGGGTGCAGGGCAGTTGAGCCCCTTCAGGGGATGATTTCTAAGAATCTGTAAAGTGAACAATGTGTGGCCCAGCCCCCACCCACAGGAGGATGTTCCCTAAGGCGCCCGGGGTCCACGTGCCGCATCCTCCAATGCGCAACCACTTGAGGAGGGGCCCGGCCTTTGAGATTAGCACCCTCAGAAAGCTGCTAGCAGTGTGAGGGAGGGGTGCGGGTCCCACCCCCAAACTGTGAGTCCAGGAAGTGCGGGGAGGGGTCCCAGGATCCCAGGTAACCAGACGCTCTGCTCACCTGGTGCCTGCTAACTGCACGATGCTCTGAGTCACAACATTGCTTGTAACAGAAGAAAAGTGGAAGATGCCTAAATGGTCACACGGCTGCTTCAGATTTTACAAAATTAACAGCAGTTTACAAGAATGGGGTAGATATGCGCTGATTCAAACCCGTCTGTGAAGTAAATGTGCAGTATATACTTATGTTTCTAAAAGGTATAGAAAATCCCACATATTCCCAAACCTCACACCCCACACACGTCCAGCTCCGTGTTCAGTGTGTGGCTGTCAGCAGGCCACCTGCAGCACGGACAGCCTCCAATGGCAGGAGATGCTGTGGTGGGGTGGCTGGCAGTCAGGGAGACCAGCTTTTTCTTCAACATCTGATTTTTCTTGGACAGTAACTCATACAGGTATTATCTGTGAGACCGTCCTCCCTTCTTTTAAATGTTAGAAAAGCACACTGCTGGGGGCGAGGCCCGAGTTCCAGCGCAGCCGTGTCACCTGGGGCGAGTCCAACTCCTTGGCCAGCGCTTCTAACCTGCCAGCAGGCAGGGGTCTCAATCCAGCTGACCCCAAGCCCTGTCGTTCAGCCTCACCGAGCTGGATCCTTGCCAGTGTTTGCAGTCCAATTGTTTACTAAATCTGGGCAAAGAAATAAACAAAACACATACAACTGTGTGCTTCAAGGAACTAGTAAACAACGTAACTCTGTCCTCGGAGAAGCCAGTTACCAACCAGCTCCTCGTGCTGCCTTAGACGAAGGACTTGAATGGAGTGCCCTGTCCTTAAACACCGCAGTGGCAACGAGAAGCTCCTCATTTTTAAGGAGCTCTAATTTAAGCCCACATCCAGGTTCATGGCTTCCGTAGCATGGCAAAGCCTTTCTCAGCAGGTCGCGGTGATAACTAACCGAGCGCCAGCCGGCGGCAGGTCACAGGGCAGCGGTGCCCGTGGTCCTGCGCTCTGACCCTCACCGGAACCCCGTCACTCCTGAAAAACTCCACGCGAGGGAAGAAGCCCACTTCAGGTTTGTGCCCAGACTGGTGTTTCCAAGAGACAAAGAAATCTGAATAAACCGGAATTCATTCCTGAGGGGTTTGACATAAGAACCTTGATTAACAGAAATGTCTACTGAAAGATAAAG
The DNA here is from genome assembly GCA_004363535.1 of Dasyprocta punctata. Classification (NCBI taxonomy): domain Eukaryota; kingdom Metazoa; phylum Chordata; class Mammalia; order Rodentia; family Dasyproctidae; genus Dasyprocta; species Dasyprocta punctata. The sequence continues at coordinate 44,099 of RJWM01016353.1, read as the reverse complement.
CAAATGATAAAGTGTAGGCAACTTTTCTCCAGGAGCGAGAAAGTCCTCTTTCTTGAGCAAATGTAGTATCACAGCAGTGACCAGGAGGGGCTGCGGGGGCTGTCACAGCCCGGTCTGCTGAAAACGCTTGACTAGGAGTTGGGGGCAGCGTCCAGCTTCCCCGTGCTGGGGCCGGGCCCCTTCCTGAGGGAACGGAGCGTGCGCTGAAGGCTTTGGTGCCCGGTTTGCTAGGAAATCGTTTTTCAAAACCAGAGCTAGATGCCGCCCATTGTGTACCATCAGTGAGATTTTAAAGACAACCCATAGTGAAGCAGTTTTTATAAATATTAATAAATACAGGCTACTCTATTAGAATTTAATAATCCTGCGTATGGAGTAATTTTCTATTGATCATTAAAAAGAAGGGCTGGGGATGCAGGTCCACAGGCAGTATTCACCACACACGCCGGGAACCAGGGGTTCGATACGTCACACTGTAAAAAGCAGTAGGTAAGTAGGTGATAAAAACAGCTGCTGACGGCTAGGCTAGTAGGTAGATAATAATGATGACCAAGACAGGTAGAGTGAGATAAAATAGACAGATGATAAATAGGCAGACAGATTGATGATATATGATAGACAATAGAATAGCTAGGTAGACTGGTGATAGATGATAGATAATAGGTAGATGATAGACAGGATAGGTGGGTAGATAGACAGATGGCATAGGTAGGTAGATTGCCGATAGATGGTAGGTAGAACCACTCTGCCGCCCCCACCCCTACATCCCCGCTTCCGGCCCGAGCAGGCCCCGCTTTCCCCCGCCGCCTCACCCCCGTCCCCTGGCCTTGCTCCTCAGCCCCACGCATCACCCCTGGGCTCCCTCGCTCTGCAGGGAACGAGAGCCTCTCTGTGCGTCTCCCTGAGGGCGCCCAGCTCTGGGTTTACCGTCTTGCCTTCTTTCCCGCACTGAAATACATTCTCCAGGGGACCCAGGGCCTCCGGGCCTGTTTCCTGCGGTCTCCCCGGAGCGAGGCCTGCGCAGCCCTTGACCTCACACGAGCGGCCCCTGAGGAGCGCGGGAAATGAGTGACTAATGAGCCTTCACGGGGTTCCCCGGTCCTGCGATGCTGGACCGTCCAGCCTCAGGCACCTGCTCTGAGATGGCGGAAGAGAACCAGGCCACGGCGGCGCACGGGGACAGGACAGACCCACGCCGTGCACCGCCGCTCAGTGAGGCAGTGTGACCGTGGCCTGAATATGATGGAGTAGGAGATCACTCCCGGCTTTATACCACAGCACACGTGTGGGCTCCACCTCCACGGTTTCTGCTTCACAGTGTCGTTTGAGAGGTCCCGCCACGGTTACGAGACACAGGATCGATGCCCTGGATGTGTTAGGGGGTCCTGAAGGCCAGAGGCGGGAGAGGCCCCTCCCCAGCTCGGCCAGGCCACGGAGCCAGACGCCGTCTCCTGACTACCCAGCACTTCTGCGACTGCGCCTCCACTGTGTCCCCACTTCGCGGTGGCATCCCGCAGCGCCCCAGAGATCGTGGTTCACCCGCACCCGCACCCACACGGGAGAACCAGGCTGTGGCGATGGTGTCCACGCTAGTGCCCCAGCGCCCAGCCCCCAGTCACCAGTCCCTCAAACACCCCGCACCCGGCTGCCAGTGTGGGGGCCCCTCTGGGGAGGGGAACTCGGGGTCCTGTGGGACAGGGCTCCCGGTCAGTGTGGATGGGAAAACTACAGCATTTCTGAAGCCCATGACTCGTCCTGCTAGGGCTGTGGTCAGACAGGCGTGTCCCGGTGGAAATGGGAAGTGTGTCCCAAGAGACGCATTCTCATCTGAGAAAGGGCAAGGCTGGGGTATTTATGTGGCAAGCGGCACCTCGAACGCACTGGGTCCCAGGGGACAAACGTCGCCGGAGCATTACCAGATGCCGGAAGCAGCGCCCATTCGCTACTGCAGGCCCCTGGGAGGCACGGAGACATTACCACACCCACCATGCGCCCGCGGAGGGTGAGGCATGGATCCCGGTCCGGATCCCGGTCCTGACCCCAGTCCGCTGCAGTGCCGTGCTGCCCTGCGCTGGCCCCAGGTCTTGGCCTGCACCCTGCAGTTGGGGTCCCGAATGTCCCAAAGGCCAGGTGTTGCGGGCTCGGTCCCCAGCATGTCCCTGGTGGAGGGCAGGTTGCTGGGCACTGTGCATGCCCTCAGAAGGGTGCTGGCCCCGCCCCTGCATCCTCCGGGACTGTGGGCCGAGACTGACCTTCCCTCCTCGCAGCCTGATCGCCTGGGGGCTCTGCTCCGGTGATAGCTAGGCTGCGCTGACCCCGCCATTCAGTCCCCGCTTCCCCGCTCCCGCCACATCTGCGCGAGTCTCACACTCAGGCCTCCCCTGCTCCCTCTGTTTCTGCTCTGCAGCCGACCCCCCAGGGAGGGACTCGGGTCACAGGCCACCGAAGGCTCCTCTGGCCGGTCCGGGGGCTCTGCACGGAGTCAGCCTGCTGTGTATTCTCAGGAACGTTTGCTGTGGCACCGCAGAGCTGTGGACGCCCAGCTGCTGGTGTAGAAGGCCTGGGCTCCCGGCCTGCTGCAGTGACTACAGGACCCTCGGAGACCCCAGCAGGGCCACCAGCTCTTCCTGGCACCCCCTCTTCCCACCAGTGTCTGCCCCAGACTCTGAGCCTTGCACAGTTGGGACAGATCCTCAGGTCTTGTCCACCCCTCGAGATTGGCCAGGACACAATCATGCCAAAGTGCTCAACAGCTATGCTCAAAATAACAACACGGGAGGGGCGGACGGACCACTCAGAGGGGAAAGGGCCTGGAGGCCACACTGTGGGGCACTGTGACAGTAGATGGGGTTGCAGTGCACTTGTCAAACCCTGTAACACCACAGACCTCGGGGGTCGAGACGTGGGGGCTTCTTTGTGCTGCTGCCAGAGGACTGGGCAGTGAGGGAAGCCGTCTGGGCCCTCTGCTTGGTTCTACTGTAAACCTAAAAATGCTCTGAGAAAGAAAGTGTAAGCCAGGCATGGAGGTGCACGCCTGTCACCCCAGCACTCAGGAGGCCAAGGAAGGAGGGTCACAAAGTCAAGGCCAGCCTGGGCTGCACAGCAAGAGCCTGTCCAAAACACTAAAATTAAATAAATGAGTAAAGAAATAAAATCCATTTGAAAATGATACTAAGATGGTTTTTATTTCAGAAACTACCTCGAAGCCACAGGCCCGTGACACCTCCCCCGACCTCGGGCCTGCCTGGCCTCCTGCTCTCTCTCTGGGTGTCCCCGTCCTTCTCTCTGCAGATCACAGGTGCCCGCCTGTCCACGACACAGACCTCTCCTCGTGTATTGGGTATACTATGTCCCCCCAAGTCCTCACATACTTTTGATGGGGCTGAGTCTGACGCTTGTGATCAGTTTGTTGTCTAGAGCCAGGATTGATGACGTGACTGTTGTGCCCGCCCAGGGGAAGTAAGGGAAGGTGGGTCTTCTGCTTCCACTTCCGCTTCCTTCCTCTTCCGCCTTTCTCTCTCTTTCTCTCTCACTCTCTCACCAGCGCGGCTTGCGGCTTGCAGCTTGCAGCCGCCATGAACTGTAGCCTCGTCACCCCATGCCGCCTTGGAGCCAACTTATGGACTGAAACTCCTGAGGAACTGTAAGAATAAACCTTTCCTTCCCTAATTTTGGGCATCAGGTGTTTTGTCTCAGCAAGGAGGGAAAAGTAACTAAGACACCTCGTGTTGGTCAGCTTGGTGTTGCAGTCTTGCCACCTCCCCCGGCCCTCAAAGGACAGACGGCCCGGCAGGCTCCACAGACACCACACGGCCAGACGGACCGCAATTGTGATCGAGCGATCGAGAGATCGAGCAGTGTTACAACTGCAAACTTGAGCTTCAAACCAAACGCCCCCATGCAGCACTGTGGGACCTAAGGACAGGGCCCTGGGGCAAGACTAACAGGGTTTCCCAGCGCGCAGAAGTATGAATGAACACGAGTCCACCATGAGTCAACACCAACAAGCACACCTGACCCCCAGGGCAGGGTAACCTGCGTGCTGCATTCACCCATCACCCACCTCGCCACAGGGGTCTCTGGGGACCGATGCCCCTGCCCCCATGTGATGCCCGCGGCACGGCAGTTCTGCGCAATAAGGCTCCCATCTCTCCACCAAAGAAAGGAGTGCTGGGCTTTCATCGTTTTGCTTCTGTGATAAAATTTATGTATCAGAAATATTAAGAAAGTCACACCCTACTATGGTAATTGTAGTTTCAATATGAAATTCAGAATTTCCTTTTCTACTTAAAATGTGAAGTATTTTGCAAAAAAAAATTTAAAAATATATATATATTGTACAATGCAGTTTTTCAGCATGTATGGCCCTGAACTTAAACATCGGCCCGATGGTTAATGATGCGTCTGCTAAGTGTGCAGATTGTAGAGCAAGTGCTTCCTATTGTTCAATAATACATCCAGTTTAATTGCTCTATTATTGAATAAAAATCCCTAAAGAATTTTCACTTCCAGCAATGTACCCTGACCTCCCCTTGGTGTCTAGACAATAATGATTTACTGAAATGTGTGGGGAGGGCCGTAAGAAAAGGCCTTAAAACATATATGATATTTGAGGTTATTAGGGTGGGGAGAGAAAGAAAACGAAGTATTGTTGTGGCATTGTACGAAGTCTCCAGATAAAATCATTTCAATAGAAATAGGATGTAATGATCAAAAATCCAGATGTGAAAGAGTTATATTTGGTCAAAATGACAATGCTTACATGTATAAAAATCAAAGTAGTTTTCTATAAATTTTCAAGGTAAAGTGAAATTTGTAGGAAATGAAAAGACGCTCGGGAGACCAGAGCCCGCCCACAGGTCACTGTGGTTTCCGAAAGTGTTCATCAATCAACTGACAGGTTTTGGTCTCTGGGTCGGCCGGGAAGCCAGACCCAGGAGCCCTTGGAGATGCATCCACAGGAGCCCCTCGGGGTGTAACCGCCCTGAGTCAGCTGGCCTCTGCTGGGAGCCCCATGCTCACCACTCTTCTCCGCTGACACAGCGGGCCCTGGTGAACTCTCACCCACCGGTGAGAAACTCCTACTCTTTCCCAGGCAAACAGAACAGCTGGAGAACCGCACTCATCTTGCCCGGGCAGGGATGGATGTGCCCCTCCCAGTTCCTGTGTTGAAGTCCCATGGCGATGGCATTGAGGTGGGGTGCTGGGAGGTGCTTATGGGGAAGGCTCTGCCCTCATGGGTAGGACCCATGCCCACATAATGAGGGTTCAGGGCACCGCCTGGTCCTTCCCACCTGCGGGCACCATCTTGGTTCTGCTACTATCATGGCCTTGGTTGTGTCGGACTCTGGTAGCATGAATTTCTGTTAGGTATAAATTACCCAGGCTAAGGTACTATGTTCCAGCACCAAGAATGAACAAGGACAATTAATTTTGGCACAGCATAACTTTTGAATCTTTAGATAAACTAAGGAAGGAGGGGAAACCAGGTAGGGAGTGTGGCAGGCATCTGGCGTGCGGGACAGTCGTGGAAGACAGTGGAGGGCCCAAAGCCAGAGCTTGCGGCGTGGGCGTGGAGACAGCCCGAGGTGCGTCCTGGGCAGTCCGGGCTGCACTAGTCCCTGCTCGGCGCCCAGCGTCCTTGAGACTGGGTGTGACAGAGAGGAGTGGTCCTGTGTGTTCTCAAAATGGGAAGGCCGGAAGGGCTGGCTTAGCACACGCTCTCACAGTGACCCCGAAGTCAGGGGTGTTTCCCAGGCTCCGCACAAACCTAAAACACTGCAATTAGCTGCAGACCCGATGTCCCAGGACACCCTTCCACAGCTGGATATGTGCGAGTCCCTCCTGCCGAGGGTTCTGCTCGCCACCTTGGTCTCCCCTGCTCGCCTGGACTGCGAGCTCTCGGCCTCCAGCTGCTCCTGCCTCCCTCAGGCCCCAGCCCCTCAGCTGGGGAGAGGCCGCAGCGGGAACGCGTGGGAGAGAGGGCGTGTGGGCACCCAACCCAGCACTTGCCTGCAGGTGACCTGCACGAGGCCTCTTCCTTTCCTTCTTCTTCAGGCCTGGACTTGGGCCCTGGCGACCCCTGTGTCAAGGGTCTCTTCATGAAACTCTCCCACGACCCAGAGCGATGGTCGTCTGTTCCCTGCCAAGGTCCTGATGGTTCACCCGTAGCAGGGGTTGCGCTGTTCATCTTGTCCTCCCTCCCTGGCCCCTCTATCCTCCCAGGGACAGTTGGTTAAGTTACCTTCACTTCCGACGTGCACATCCGCCTTAGTTGTGGGATTCTAGGTGTTGGCACCCCGCACCTCCCGGCCTGCACCTGTGCCGGTCTCTCTCGGGTCTCAGCACCACAGCTGGGCTGCGAACACCCCACTCAGCTCTGCTGTGTGAAGCGGGCCTGTGGCAGCTCAGAGCCAGGCATGCGCACGTCTCCTGCCAAGGAGGAATGGTGAGCGCACGCCTGGAACCTTACAGCACAACACAGGATCTCAAATAAGCAGAGTCAGGGGGACTGCTTGGCCCATCTCCCCAGGGGAAACCAAGGCTTGCAAAGGTAACCTCAGAGTCCAACAGCCCGGCCAGGGCGAGAAACCCAGGCCCACTGCTGGGTCTGCTTGGTAACATTCTGTGTTGCTTCTAATACTGGTTTTTAGTATTCAGTGTCTTATTATTTAGAAATTCAGTTCATAAATTATCCTGGATTGTTGGTACACCCCCTCCTTTAAACACAGCCCTCCTGCATTCCTCCTGGTGAATACGATCTTCGGGGACCAGAGCTGCTAGGATCCCCCCATCAGCCCTGCACACTCTGAGGATGACCCCAGACGAAGCCAGCTTCTGCCCAGGAAGGGGACAATGGAGCCTTTTGGCTCTTTAGGCTTCTCAGGCAAACTCAGGCCCACACGGGAGTGATCCGGCCACTCAACTCACTGCTGCGTGCTAACTGGAAGAGGGATCAGTCATCCACGTGTGAAGTGTCTGTAATTTCACCCGCACCCCACCAGCAGCTCCTGGCTCCTGCCGAGGTAGGGCAATCACACAGAACCACAGCTCTCGCCAGCCCGGAATCCAGCCTGGTGCAGCCCTAGCCCAGGCCCTGAGTGTGTGGACCAAGCACGAGGTCACGGAGCACACAATGGAGAGCCTCGTCCTCTGCGTCCTGCTGGCCACACATCAGGGACCCTGCACTGGCCGTGGTCAGTTTGTCCCTCGATGCCATGGTGACACAGGTACAGGCAGGAGGGGCGAGGCTCTGCCTGGCACCAGTGTGGACGGAGGAAATACCAACACGCGGTTGTGCCTCTCGCTCCGGTCACGGCCATCAACTGCAGGACAACAGGGAACACGACGAGGACAGCGTGCTGGCCCCCGACGTCCCAGACAGGGCCGCACATGGTGCACCCCCTCCTTCAGGGCTTGTCAGTGAGTGCAACGCTTTCATCACCTTCAAGGGGCGCCACATAAAACATCAGCAGCATCCGGGTGGCTCGGCATTGGGGACGGCGCATTAGCTGCCAATTTAAATTAATTTTGCTTCTTGAACCATGAAAAATAGTTCTTTGAACAAGAATTCATGATAAATACACATGTGTAAAAGGCCTTGCATCATAATTATTTTAAATGCATAAAACACAGTTTAAGACTCTCAGCCTCATTAATTTCTTATGGCATCAAAGAATAAAAACAAACGGTAAATGAGAAAAGTGTAAGTCATAATTTAAATGTATTATGCATGGTCATTTAGCTCATTAAGGGAGGAGATTCTCCGTAAACTCTGGGAGAAGAACATTTCCGACAACCCGATCACAGTCAGCAATGTTGCGATTTTCTTGGCGAGATTCAGTGTTTCGTGTCACTTAAATTTTAAAAAAATACTACATACAATTAAAACAGCAGACCTGGAACTACCCAAAGCGTCTGCAGCACCTTGGGCTTCCTCTCCCAGGTTCCCACAGAGCAGGGACACACCCCAAGGGGACACACAGCCAGACCCCGCCCCAGTCCTCCTGCAGGTTCCCCTCAGGCGCCCGCCCCTCGCAGGCATCCGTCTGATGGCCAGCTTGCCATCGGTGTGGTGGGTCATGACCAATGCCCAGGAACTCAGACAATCCAGGCCCCTGGGTCCCCCATGACAGGAGGGTTTGCAGAGCCCTGAGGCCGGACCCCCAGTGCCTACTGATCTCTGCTCCATGTGCACGTGGTCAGCTTCCACCACTGCTCCCTGGTACAGATGGGGACGCACACACCTGCCAGACCTGTGGCCACACACGTTGTCCGAACACGTGGCCATGTCTCTGGTGAGCAGGACCTCGCTGGCGCTGGAGCTGGCACTGGCTCTGGCTCTGGCTCTGCAACAGCAGCTGCAATGCACCTGGGACTACAAAAGTCCACTGTCCTCTACGGTCGTGCGATTTTTGAAGGGGCCAGAAACATGAGTTCAGGGAAGATATTGTGGGGATTGCTATGCCTGAATGTTTGGGTCTGAGGAATGGCACCCTTGGTCACTGTCTCCCCAGACACAAAATGCTTTTCACGCCTAATCTTGGTAGTGAAGGGGACGTCACAAAGCTTTCGCTCGCGCCCCTCTCTGAGAACACTCACCCCTCAAGCCAAGGAATTAATTCGTGCATCTCACTAACCGCTAAGCACGGATATTCCCACTACAATTTGAGAACTGGAAAATGACCACTGGGTTGTGGGTTCTGGACCAGGAGTCCACTTTGTGCAGCCCCATGGTGCCCCACTCAGCAGGACGGCCCTGGTAGCCCAGTGGCTCCCAGGTATGGATGCGGCCACGGCCCCCACACTCAGGACTGCTCCTCTGCCCAGTGCTCAGTTATCTAGATGCGTGGCCATGAGGTCCAGGGGTAAGGGGGAACACAGGTGGCTGAGTCATTGCCACACTCGCTGGCCATGGTGATCGTGGCCCCTTCTAGTACATACCGGCCTTTCTTTTGGTCCATGGCCTCCAGCTCTGAGAACCGGCTCACGTCCGGGCACTGGTAAGGGACAGTGGCTGGGGGTCAATGCTTGCCCTTAGCTGGCTTGATGGACTATGAAACTCTGTGCTGATGGTCCCTCTGCCCCACCACATGCCATCCACCATCTCCACAGCTCGGTGGCCACATCCCCTGACAACTATCATGGCCACTGCATCGCACCTCATTTCTGACACTTAAATGTCTTTCTGGCCCGTGTCCTGGGGGCCCCCTCATCGCAGCAGAGTCCAGCTCCCCAGTCCCATGTCCACCCACAGAGCTTCCCCATGACGCTGGACCCCTCCAATGTGTGTCTTTTCTCTCTGGTCAGCTGAGAGTCCCCCAGATGGTCCTCGAGACACAGCAAATCAGGGACTTGGGAGACTCGGGGGGTCTACGTGTGTTCAGTGTATCTGCTGCCCAGGGTCTGCAGTCCTGTGAGGACGAGGGACAGCACGGCTGCTGTGGGCTCTCCACAGACGGACGGTGAGAGGCCTTAGCACCATTCTAAGAGATACCGCTACGTCGCAACTCTGGGAACATGTGCGGGACTCCTGTCCCCTCTGACCAAGGATGGAGAAACCTGAAAGACCATTCTTGGCCACAGTTCCAAGGAGAGCAGAGCTTCAGAAAAGACTGTGTCCTCCGGCCCCGGCTGGACGCTGTGTCCACTGCCCCTTGCTCCAGGCTGGCCCTGCCCCTCCCCCTCAGGATTTACCCCACCACCAGAGCCATCAGGGCAGCTGGTCCTGCTGGTGGGAGCCGGAGGGACCCGCAGCAGGAGCACTCCGCGTGGGAGCATGGAGTGTGACGGCCAGCGCCGCGCGGGAGCCGGGGACCACGCGGAGGCCTGCCCGGAAATCTCCCCGTCCCTGTTACACATAGCTCACGCCCCTCGCCCTTAGGGAGCCCGAGAGAGAGGATGTGAAGAGACCTCAATCCCCTCCAGGAGCCAGGACTGGGCAGGCCGCAAGGAGCCCATAAACCGAGTCACGAGTCCTACTTTCCCAGCAGAGCGAGCTGGAATGTGCTGCGGGTTTTCCAGGCCTGACTGGCATCCATTACAGGGGGCCCACTGAGTGGGGGTTACACAGAGGAGTTACCGGTTTTCTAATAAATGCCTCAAACTGCCCAGAAAATCTAGTTCTCAGGACATTTTTTTCCTTGTGGCTGAAAGTAAGCATGTTCATTGCTTTACAGTTTCCTGACGTGATGACATGCTAGTATAATCGCAGAGCCTTGTGACAGGCAAATGGTATTCCCTGACCGTGGGGCGCTATGAAGACCTCGAGCGACGGCTCGGCAGCCTCCGGCAGTGGACACAGGTCCTACAGAAACATCACAGGGGCCTTTTGGCTAAGGAGGAGGACTCGGGTCGGAGCTTTTCCGTAGATTAGGACCGAGGCGTCTGCTCGTCTGAAAGGTGCCCCTCCAAGTTCCTGAGTACAAAGGTTGACAGCAAAGCACTGCCAGCCCCGCTTTCCTTTAAGTAAACAGAAAACTGACTGACATATTCTCTGTTATCTTCCTGCAATTATCCAGAGAATGAATATTTCTTAATACAAATTGCCTAGCTCAGTCTGGGGAAGACTATTTACACTTGGTGAAGTAAGGATTTAAGACTAGAACTCCAGCGGTCCTGGAGGGCGTGCAAAGGAAAGTGAAGTTCCTCGGTCACAGGACACCCATGCAGTGCCGGCACTCCTGCCGGTACGCAGGCGGGCCCGACACACTTCCCTGGGGAGAGGGGCGCCGGCGGCTCATCTCCTCCCCGGGAGACACGGACCTGACACCCACACGTTAGAGACGAGGGGTTTATCCGGGCTCACAGCTGTAGAGCTTTCAGTCCACTGTCGGCTGCTCCAAGGCAGGAGCCCGGCAGAGGGGCCTGGAGGGGGAAAGCGACTCAAGACGCAGAGACAGGGAGCAGAGAGAGCGGGAAGTGCTGGGATGGGGGCGCTGCCCGAGGCCACGCCCAGCGATCGTCTCTTCCTGCCAGGCCCCGCCCCCATACCCAGTCATCTCCCCAAAGCCCCGCCCATGAGCGCATGAGGCTTTGGGGGTCACCTAGACATAAACCGTAACAAACCCAAAGCTTTAAACAAGCCGTCTCAACAAGAGCAAAGGAGGAATCAGGAAGCAAAATGGGGGTGACAATGACACTCAGGAGAGGAATCTGGGAGCACAGTCTCCCTCCTCCACATGCACACCCAGGACCCGGTCTGCCTCTATCTCTTCAGCCAGACGGTTGCTGAGCCCCTTGGGGTCTGCTGCACCCTTAGAGAACAAACCTTACCTTGGAGAGCAAGGTCAGGGCACCCCTGGAAATCCCTGGCCCACGATGGAAGGCGTACAGGAAGGGCAGGGGGCCATGAGAGAAGGTGCTGCACCCAGGACTCCGGGGCTGGGTCTGCCCCCAGCCTCAGTGTGGGGTGGTCTCAGTCCCAGGGAGCCCAAGAGCTCACCACATAACCCCAACCCTGGCAGAGCAGAGGCTCCTCACTGAGGGAGCAGCAGCTCGGCCATTCCTGGTCGCTAGTAAGAACGGCCCTGCCCCGAGGCTGGCAGCCTCCTGCCCCCGGATCTCCTGCTGGGAGCGTCGGAGACACCCTACAGCTCTCCCGGGGCTGCTCCCCCTCCTAGGACAACAGCTGCACCCACAGAGCCTGCATCCCAGGGGCAGAGAGCGCGGAGCTCCCCAGGAGGCCCTTGGCACCACTGTGCCACTGACCTCATCCCCTGGACCAGTGGCTGGTCTCCTGGAGGGGCGGGTCCACGGTGAGGGCTCGGTGCTGGCCTCGGCAGTGACAGCCACGCCGGGCCTGTGCACCGCGCCCATCTCTGCCATGGTGAGTCCCCGCTTCCAGGCGGTTGTGGGGGCCCCGGGGCTGAGGGCAGCTGCTGGGTCTTTCTGCCCACTTGGTTACTTTTCATACAGACGTCACTATGCACCTCGAGGATCTCTTCATACTCATGCCCGCGAGCCCACCATGAGTCTCTGTCTTCAACAATCCACCATTTCTCCTTCCAAACATTAGGCCAGTCATTGAGGCCTGTGCTACACACCCGCCACGGCTCAGAGCCTCATAGTCGTCCCACAGGTGGGACAGGCGGCCACCAGGCACCAGCTGGGCCCCTTCCTACTGACGGGGAGAACCTGGGGTGATGCTTCCTTTACTCTGGGGACATGGCCCAGACCACCGAAGCCCTGAGACGCCCCTGCACAGTCTCGAGGCTTTATCTCCACTCCCTGGAGCTCCTACTTACCGGCACTTCTGTCTCACCCAACCCAGCTCACATGGGTCACCGTGCGCTGAAATAACGAGCCAACGTCATGCAGACGGTCCAGGCGGTCCTCAGCTCAGACTCGCACAGCCCAGGGTGGAGAGATGAACATAACTGGTGGCAGAGCCACGCCACCTTCAGGCCCAAGCTGAAGGTGGACCAGGGAGACAGCACCCCAGGGAGACAGCCACTCTGGATTTGTGGAGCAGTGGACCAGACAGGACACCTTTCTCACCTGCTCCCTGCGGTGCTTTCGCCCCACACCGGCTCCACATCCAGCCCATCCCCCGTGCCCAGCAGGCCTCACCGTGTCTGGCTCCCCTTTCCCTCACTGTGCCCCTGCCATGCAGAGCAGCGTCTGTGCTCTCCTGGCTGCTTCCTCCTGGAAGTCCCGCCTCTCTCAGTTGACAGCATCCTTGTCCAAAACCTGTCCCAGTTCTCTGAGCCCGACAAGGCATTGTGACTTCTTGTTGGGCTGTGCTCTGTGCCCTTTCAGCTGTCCATCCTGGATTCTTTGGATCGCATGGAATAAGCAAGATCCCCGCTGACTGTCCATCACCTCCAGAGGTCACCGAGGGACTTGTTCTCTCTGTAATTGTGCACTTTGTGATCTACCAGCAGTGCCACCATGGGACCCTTCCGGACCTGGACCAGAGTGGACAGCACCACCAGCCCAGCGGCCTCCACACTTCCCTGGCTGCATGAGAAGCAAGATCCTCCAGGTCCCTATCCGTCATGCAGCTGGCTGGCGGCAATGCGGACCTTTGGAGAATGCCCACTGCGGCCTGCCCCTGTCTCTGGGTCTTTTCATCCACCTCCAGCCCCCTGCCATCACAGGTCTAGTGTTTAATTTTGTATTGCCTTGGCCACCTTCATCTTCCTAGAGTAAACTCAGTCCCGTGTTACCGTCATCTCCCGGGGCCCTGCCGTGGTATAAATCCCAAGTGCCAGGAGAGGCTCAGAAGCCATAAATTCCCCTCCCCAGCATGGGCACCAGGCCCGCATGGGACCTCTGACTCCTGCCCAGACCTGCCGGCTGCTCCTGAAGCTCTCGCAGGACAGTGTCCCTCGCTCTGCCAGCCCAGCCCTGCTTGCTCCATGCTGCACCCAAGAGTGCCACAGGGGTGTGTCGCGTTGTGGAGTGGCTCTGTCCCATCGTGGTCAAGTGGAGGAGACTAGCATCTGACGGGGGAAGGGGCCACTTCCGCAGGCCCAGGGGGTGCAGACCAATCAGGACGGTCACGATTTCTGAGTCGTCATTGCACATATCCCAGTACCAAGCCTGAGGGTCCCACTCCTTCCTAAACAGGGCCCTAGCCTCAGGCAGACAACTCCTCGGGGCTGAAAGTCTAACTTCTTAGTGCGCTCATGTCTTTAAATGAGGTCTAGGTCCAGGCCTCAGCGCTCGCTGCTCTCCATTCTGGCTACCGAGGAGCTCTGCGCCGTCGCCGTCTCTAAATGTCTCACTCCACTGCATTCACGCCCCCCGCCCCACCCCGTACCAATCTGACCCCAAGAAGGCCCGGGCTGGTCCTCCCCTGTGTGCTTGCGTGCACCATGGTCCACATACACCACGCTTCTTGGCCACCAGGGAAAGATGAGAACCGGACCAAGCCCGCACGTCAGGGCTGTCCGTGCTCCACCGCCACCACGCGGAGTCCTCGCTGCCGGCCAGCAGCACGCTTCAGCTCTGAGCCACTCACTGCAGACTCTGGTTCCTAGAACAAACTCAGCGTCCACCCACACTGGAGGCTCACTGGGGGGCACACGCAGGAACGGTAGGGGTGAGGGAAGCAGCAGTAGACGGGGAGACCACAGAGCTGGGCAACGGGCTTCGTGGGGCAGTCCTTGGAAGGGGCATCCCCAGGACATGTGCCCTGGATTGCAGCTTTCTGGCCACGGAGGTTCCCGGGGAGAAATCTGTGGTTGTCAGCATCCAACTCTGCCCGGAGCAGAGGAAGCAAGGGGTTCTGGGAAGAGAGCGCTTCGTGGGCTCACGGCAGTCGTTATGTCAGCAGAGGGATTTGCAGGCAGAGAAGAATTAAAACTCACATGGCCGGGGAGCTACGAGTGCTGGGGAAGCATGGTATTTATTTAAGCACACTCGTAAGAGCATTTAATGCTATTCACCTGAATCCAAACCTCAGGGTTTCCCAACTATCTAATAAAGGGTCGGTTCACGGCCCAACACGGTTTGCTCTCGCCCTTTCCTGACTTACCTGTTCCGCTTCATTTACTTTTGCCTACAGTGTGTTCTTGAGTATTTCTACAGACCTTGTCTGTGGGGCAGAGCTGAAATATCGGATATTGTCACGTACCTTTCTTTCTTTAAGGGTCTCTGAACTCAGTGCTTGAACTGTAGTGTTTTTTCACCTGAAACCCATAGATACTATTTCAGGTTTCATTTTTAAGAAAGATTAGCTCTCCTGGCAGCAATTCACCTGATTGATTTTAGAGCTGCTGAGTCACCCACAGAACGTGGGTGCGGTCCCCAACTTTGCATCGCCCCTTGCCTGTGAGGCTGTGCTGGGCATGAACTTTGTCTCAAGTCTTGTCTGAAACAATTGGCTGCCTCAGCCCTGTTTATCAGTCACTATTTACAATAGGGACCCAGAACCTTAAAAGAGGTGTCACTGAACCCAAGTCCTGATGGCAACAGCATTTGGTTGAGGATTACATTTCTTTGGTCTTTAAAATAGTTACACCTGTGCCTACTCTGCCCTGAAAACCTTTGTACTTGGTGGAATCCTTTCATATTTTCCTTGTGTGATAGCTACTGGGTTATTCTGGATATTAACAGGAGGTCTACCTGGATTCTAAGTATCACAGGACTGAGTACTTCCCACGACAGCGGCTTACCAAACACTTACTGCATTTCACCAAACTGATGGTGCCTCTTTATTCATAATTTCATGTCCTGAAATCAGGGTGTATCTTCCAATTGCTCTCTCCAGGATGAAGATGCTGCTTGCGTATTGCATGAGCTTTCTGTGATGGCTCCAACGCAGACCCAAAGTTAATGCCTTCAACAACACGAATTCGTGACATGGCTTAGTCATTCCCCCTCGGAACCCTGACCCAGGTCTCACTGGACTACGTTCAGTGAGATGGCAGGGCTGCAGGCCTTTGTGACAGAATCTGTTCCCTCTCTCTTCCAGGCTCTAGAGCTGCCCCATTCCATCCTCTTCCATCCTCTTCCTGTGCCATCTCCAGAGCCAGCACCAGCAGGCTAAACTCTCCACACACCGCCCAATCTCCTGGCTGCAGGCGTCTCTCTGGTCTGCATCACAGGGTTTTTGTGCTTACATTGGCCCAAGTGGACGAGCAAGGATGACCTCGACACTTTAAGGTCAGCCAACTGGCAACCTTCACCCCCTGAGAGTCTGCCCTGAGCGTCAGGTGGGTAACATGTTTCTTTACAGACTATCTAGTGCATCTGTCTGGCAGGTATCATTCGAACAAGTCAATGCTAGTACTGAATAAATTTGATAAAATTATAATTTTTGTATTCCCTATTATCTTATAGAAATTAACAAAAAATATGCAATTAGCATGCTCATGTTTCCAGGGAGGGAGCATTCATCTGCCATACTCACACACACACACACTGATGACGTGGTTTGCAACATTTGACTCTAGAGTTAATGGCATCTTACATTAAATAAATGAAACAGTGTGTGCATAGTCATTTTTAATATATTCGTATTTTTAAGTATGTAAAATATACAAGCATATTCATTTATCCAAGGACATAATTTTGCCCTGTAACCCTGGGTGACAGTGCCACTACTATTAAATGCAGAATTGGAATTCTGAGCATTGTGTGTTTGGATTCCACCTGAGAAACGGCATCTCCGCGTGGAGGAGAGGTAACAGCCGAACCCGCAGAGCAGTGCCGACTCCCGCGGGCGGGCAGGGCCCATCTGAGCACAGGAGCCAGAGCGCAGACTCATGGCCAGAAGCCTGCAGCTTCCTGCCCTGGAGCGCAGCGGTGCGGGGCCGAGCGGGGCCGGCCGGGCGCGGTTTCCTGCTGGTCCGCAGCCTCTTCCCAGCCTGCTGCTTGCGGCCCACGCTGTGCCGCCGCTGCACCCCGGCTCCTGCCGGGGACGGGGAGAGAAGCAGCCTGGGGAAAGGGAATTTTAACCGCGAAACGGTGGCAGGGCGCGCTCTGTAACGCGGTGGGTACAATCCAAAGTCGGTACGAACAGAGTGAGGAAAATCATCTTCACGATTTGGAAACTTAAAAGCACTCTTACATAAACATTAAACCAATCCTAAAGATGAAATAAAAAGAGAAGATAGGAACTGTTTAGATAGTGAAACCTACGAGATACAGCAAGTTCTTTACAAAGGAAAGTTTATGAACTTAAATGATTTGCCTTTATAGGAAAAAAAGCTAAGAATTAAAGAGTAAACCTCCCTCCTGAAAATTAGAAAACTAAATAGTCAGTAGCCTAAAGAAGCTAGGAAGCAAGAATAATAGCAGATGAAAATAATAAATAAAACATCATAAAATGGGAAGGATAAGGGTACCATAAACAGTTCACTCTCTGAAAAACACAGGATATTTTTAAAAAGATTCAAAAGCTTGATTAAAAGCAAAGGAGAGAGAGAGTACAGTGTAACCACAGATGTAAGAAAGCTGAAAAATTGTGAGTTCTATGCACAAATTCATGGAAAACAACTTTGCAAATCCAGAGGAAATGGGTGATTCCCTCCCTGAATATAAATCACCACGACTGACCTGGAGAAGTGAACACGTCCATTACCGCAGGAGGGGCGAGCCTTTGAAAAGTCAACCTAGTGATGCAGCTTTATACAATCTTTGAACAGTTAGAGTTGCAAAATTATTTAAAGTATGCTGGAATATAGAAAAAGATGGAAAACTCTTGAATTTATTTCATAGAGCAAAAATTATACCAAAATGAAAGACAGTAACACACACACAAAAAAAAACTCTAGCTAAATCTCAGTATGAATAAAGGAATAATACAAAACCAAGCATCTGCAAAAATAAAATCAAAACGCTGAAAGAGCAGCGTCCTATGACCAAGGAGGGCCTCAGGAAGGTGGCTTGATAGTTGCAAATTTATCAACATAACCCCTTCTATAAACACATATGTGAGGAAAAAGTCATTGAACATATTGGTAATATCAAAATGTAGTATCTCTACAAACCTCTAAGAATAATAGCAACACAAGAAAACCAGTGACCATTGACTGCATACAAAAGAATCATGTATTTTTCCCAAGTAGCAAAATGTTGCAGTCGTCTTAAAGTTAGAAACTTGGCAGATCTTCCTAGTGTCTTCATTATTTGTTTCCAATCTTCGGAAAGAATAAAATTGCTGGCATGTACACTGGAAAAGAAGATGCAAAACTATGTCTTTTCTACTGATAATAGAAAGGTACACTCAGGAAACACATAAAAATTTCAAGTTAACAATGAGCAAACAAAAACCTTTGCTGTTAACAAAATTTGCAAGGTAGTTGGACATAAGATAACTATCTAAATGTCAATATATTTGCTCCACTCTGGTTCCTGGAAATGCAAAATGAGAAGATATTATGTTTATAGTAGCAAAAGCAATAAAGTACTTGGAATGAATGTTTCCAGGAAAGATGGAGAGGATCATAGCACTACCAAAGATATAGAATAAGATCAAGCAACTAGAAATATGTATCAGATTCTTGGGTGAGAATTCTTAATTTCATATGATCATTAATTAAATAAACATAATCTCTTTCTGATTAGAATTTCAAGAAGATACTGTTTTAGGAGATGGAAAGAAAGTTAGATATTTTTATATGAAAATATATTTGAAGGACCGTGTGAAAAGAATAAAAACTTCCATATATCACAAGATATCTAAGAAACAATAGAGAACCAATGGATATAGAAATATAATTGCATCAGAGATAATATTCACAGGGGTATATTTGTAATAAAGATCTTAAGATTCAATTTTAAAAGATAAAAAGTAAATATGAATATGAATAGGTAAATTTTAAGTAAGCGCAAGTTTTCAACAAATATATTGTTTAAACACATCCAAACTGTCAACCAGCAAAACTTACAGTTGGGAAAATTAAAGTAACAGTGAAATTCTTCTTTATACCAGAGTGGCAAAAATTAAAGAGAACTCTATACAATTCTTATTGCCCAGAAACCTGGGCGAGAGACCCTCACAATGCCTCTAAGTATAAATGTAATGTGGTATAGTCCTTTTGGTAAGTAGTGTGGCAATGCCTATAAAATCTAAAGCACATAAAATAGTCTCTGATCCTGTAATCTTAACTTCTTGGAATTCATTCTATAGAAAGGAAAGCACCATCAGTAACTGAAGACATATGTCTGAGAATGTTTATTCAAGAATTATTCATAGTAAAGAAAGAAACAAAGTGGTTAAATTATGGCTGATTCACAAGATGAAATATTAAGTAGCCATTAAAAGGGGTAAATAGGAACCACTATTGTATATCAATTAGTGTGTAGAGATTTCCATGAAATTCTGCTTGCAAAACTTTTGCTTTTTTTGTATATTCATATACAGGTCTGCATATAATTGTATGGAAATAAGGGGAAAATCATAAAATACATAGTAGCATGGGTCATTAGGAAAGAAGAAGCACAAAACACAAATACAGAATCCCGCAGAAAAAGAGAGGAAAAGAGGCTGTGACTCTAAGAACGTGAAACATGAGCCAACTATCCACTAGGTACGTTATAAAGCTGTAGATGCACACAGCAAATTTTTAAAACAGGTAGATGGAAACACCGACTCCTGGACTGTGATGGAAAAACCATGTGACTGAATTAAGACCCAAGGGAACAATCGCATCATAAAGCTACAATCCCATCTCCATGGCAACTCTCAAAGTATCTTCGCAGAGCCGTTCTCACAGCTCCCACATGTACAATCAAAACAAATATGCCAAACACTAAAATTTAAAGAGAATTGGTCATTTTATGTGTTGTATTAACACACCTAATAATGTCATTGTACGTAATGTGAAATTTATGTTAAATCCATATAACACGCAGCCAAGGCTATCTATTTTCGTTACTTTGATGACTGTGGTTTCCAAAGGCCTAGTAGTATAAAGAAAAAATTTGGGCGCAGTAGTACAAAGTGATGAGATATAGCAAATGCGATGCTCCCCACTAAAGGGCATGCACCCCTATATGTATGTATGCTTGTGTATGGGCGCGTATTTGTACATACTATATGCTATTGTGTACACTACATTTGTATACAATTTCACCTTTTAAAAATCACATTACTTATATGAATTAATTTCTATACTGGTACTAAAAGAATTAGCTATGTTGCCCCCTTTGAAAATAATAATAAATAGATAAATAACATATAGTACTTTCCATGATGACTTTTGTTATTTTCCTCCATTCAGTTTTATGTGTTAAAGGAAAATCCACAGGGAATTTTATTGAAATGAAAAAACCTAAAAGTGGTAGAAGATGGAATTTTGGAAAAAGTGTAATTGTTGGTACATTCAATGAATCAAATTTCACAAATACTCGAAATAGGAAGTCGCAAAGCAATTACACAACAAAGTTTCACAAAGCAGTAGGTCTCTTGGTGAATTTAGAAATAACCGATTAGACTTTAAAATACACGGAGGACGACTCCTCACCCAGGGTCCCCCTCCTATCGGGTCGGGTCCAGCGCCCCCTCCTGAAGTCCCTGCCAATCTTCAAATGCATCTTCCTCCTCTGAGCGGCTTTCCCACTCCCAGACGCAGAGGCCTTGACCCCCGCTGGCCATCTGCATGGCCGGCTGCTGCCGCAGTGGGTGGCTACTGTGCTCGCCCATTGGCCGTGAGCTCCTGCAGGACCCAGCAGCACCACCGAGTCTGCACTTGGAGCCTATCCACGCCCACGGTGCCCACTGCCGCGTCCTGCCTGTGCTTGGGCCTTCTTTAACGTGTCTAAACCTTCCCACCAACGCGTGTCCGGCAGAACCGACAGCCCTGCCCTCAGCGACTTCTCACCACAGGTGGCCTCCACCGCTTCCTCTGCCCACACACCCACACCTCGCATCTGAAGCAAGATCCCAAACAAAATCCACGGGGACAAGTTTTTCCCAAATATTCTAGTATCAAGTGTAAGTAGTTTAACTAGCCGTGCTCGCTAGTTAAAAGACATCTTTTTTCCTCTAAATTCTCATCGTACTCTCAAACATGTTATGAAATTTGTGATTTGCTGGTATTTAATGGATGGATGGGGGACGCACGCACAATGACATCAGATGCTTCTGAAATCCCTCAGGGGCCGGGGAAACCCAGCCCTCGTACTCCGCCCACACCCAGCTCTCCCGCCGGCTGCCACACTCACCCGCGCGTGGAACTGGCGTCTCTGGCTCCCTGCTGGTGTCTCTATAGACGGAGTTCTCTTACAAGCATAATGAGCAGTTGGAAATGAAAATAATACATGAGACCAAAAAAATCACCAAGCCGGTGAGATGCAATTAAAGGATAAATAATCCAAGGCATAATTCCTCTTTGTCCTCAACAGAAATCCTGGAGAGTTACTTTCAAATTGCATGGGAATAGATCGGGTAGGGGCCCGGCTTGAGAGCCTTCGGAGAGAAAAGCTAAGATCTATGTGAATATTTAGTCATAATAAAGTTACCCGACGCAAGCAGAGGACCACGAGGGGAGGAGCGTGTTTTGAACTGTGGTGCAGCATCTTCACACACACACTTGGCCCTGTGACTACCGCACATCTCACTCCTTCATTACACAGACAATTAAAACTCCAAACCAAGTTTTGACATAAACATTTTCATTTTTGAAAAAAAAGCAGAGTCCGGGATTGCAGTCAGTACGCAGCACTCATGGACAAGGGGCGGGCCCTGGCCCCGCCCCCACACATGGCCTCGACATCCAGCTCCGGCCCCGCGGGCCACGACCTAGACCAGCTTCGTGCGGCTCTGCTGCAGGCGGGCAGAGAACTCCTGCGCCGCATTAAACCTTAGCTTCTTTCCAGAGCTATTATTTTAACAGATACTCATTATATGCATGCTTTGCTCTGTTATTTCTTTCCTGTACAAGGTTAGTTCAAAGTGTAAGACTAAAACTTTGCAGAAAGCACTGATGGAACAAGGGAGACCTGCGTCTCTAATTATCCCGGGGAACGATCACTTTTCCATACAGTGACGTCCAAACGCGCCAGCACCCAGCAGACTCTGACTTGTCTTAGGTGGATAAGAAACACGCTAAGTTTCATCATTGAAAATACAGATGTCCTGAAAATGTGTAGATCTGGGTGGCTAGCAGTGGGTATCACCCTTGTCTGCATTATCTGTTGGCAAACAGATGTGGAGAAATTGAGTGTTGGTGCATTTTTAATAAATTTCTAATGCTCTTAGAGGAAGTGGGTGATTTTTATTCAAAATAGCAGGCTGTGTATTTGTATAGGAGAATTAGCATTCCTAACAATTTGCAAATAGGTTAAAAAGAAGTAATCATTGTGGCCAAAGCAAGTATTTCTCTTGAGAGGGGAGAAAGGAATCGGGTGGCGGGACCAGTGACCCAAAGACTCCAACCTGACCAGTAGCCGCGCAATGCCCAGTCTCTGTGGCGGAAACGGTAGCCTTCATTGACTGCCCAGAGACCTGGCCTTTGCTCTCCAGACTCTTCCCAGCAGATAGCTCAGCCTTTCTCTGTCAGCTGAGCCTGGCCACAGTGGCCACTGCTGGAGCCCATTTATGATCGGTCACCTCGCTGTCCTCCAGATGCTGTGCCCTTGGAGGGCAGTGACATACCGGGACTCTAGAGTCAGGGAGCAAGGTCTCACCCTGGCTTCACCACTCAAAGCCCCAAGGACACGGGCAGGTCACTCAGTGGCCAGGGAGCGTGAATGTTTGCAGAGAAAAGAAAGCCATAACCTTCAGCTGGACAACTGCACAACGCCTGGCCCCACGCCTGGCACACAGGCACTGGGAAGCGGTCACTGTGGGAGTTACCTCCAGCCTGGCGCTGGATGGAGAAGGGGTCCTCCGGCTAGCAGTGCTGTTCATTGTCCCTCACCGATGAGGCCAGACTGAGAGGACGGCAGAACATAGGAGCCGAGAGAAGGGTTGTGCCTGGTTTGTCTCAGCCGCCCTGGCTGGTCTCCTCCTCCCGATGGAACATGCTCTGTCTGCCATCCACACCAGCACCGGGCTTCTGACCACCTTACAACAACGACCTGCTGTCCTCCTTCATATCCCTACACGGCACTAGCGTCCCCTGAGCACATTTCCATTGATTTCTTTATCAATTGCTATCTCCAGCTACTAGAAAGCAAGCTGTCTGGCATGCAGTAGGTCCTCAATAAATATGTACTAAATAGATAATTTTCTCAAAAAAGGACACTGCTGCCCACCAGGGAGTGGTCAGAGACCCGAGAAGCTTGGCACCTTTTGCAAATGCCCTGCTAGGTCTCCTTTGAGGGGAGGGATGTCCCGGGCTGGTCTGCAGGCTGAGAGTGAGAAGGCAGAATCTGAAGAATGTCGTCCCTCTGGGTGCATCGTCTACAGCACACTGCTGTTCATATTTCAAGGTCACTGTCATCTCTCCTGATTTCGAGTTCTTAGGAAAAAGCAACCATATCTATGTAACTTCCCATCACCTCTAATTTTAATCAGTGATAAGGGCTTGTTGTGGTCGGTACATTGTGCCAACTTGAGAAGTTTAGAAGTTTAACTACAAGACTCAGCAGGGAGCCAGGGTCCTTACTTTATAAATATCCTCATCCTGTGAAAGAGGAGGGCAACGAGATTTTGTAAGTGCTATGCTGGTCCTGGAGGGGGAGTGGCCTGTGTACAATATAAGCGAGGTAGAAAGGCTTGCTCTTTCCCCGTGTTTGTTCTTGCTGTTTTGCTTCTGCCGCCTTAGACTGTTGCCCCTGTGCCAGGCCACCCTGCCTTGGAGCCAGCTGAGTATAGACTGAAACCACCACAAACTGTGAGCTAAACAAATCTTTCCTTCCTTCATTTTGGGTGTCAGATATTTTGTCCCTGCAAGGAAAAAAAAGTAATCAAGACAGGGTTGATAGCTTTTGCTACATGGAAACATTGTCTCCTAGAAGTGGCGCAACACCTTGGGAGATACCCTCCGTCTCCCAGGGCCTTCTGATGTTAGAAGATACAACAGCAGCAAGGTGAACTGCCTAGAGAGTCCCGAGACGCAAACAGTCCAGGCAGCGTGCACACCATGGGTTTGCCACACTGCAACAGAGTGAACAAATATTATTATGACTTTAAATTTTTAAACAGGTTTAAAAATATTATTTTACTTTTTTATTACTGTTACTTAAAAATCTTGTATAAGTTTGTTATGGAGGTAATGTTAACGAATAATACCAGGATAATTCAAGAAAAAGCAGAATTTTAGAATAGTTGCTTTGAAGTACTATTTTCTCATGTATCATTAAATAATGAACTTAAAAATACTGAGAGTCATCCAGATATACACATTGGATGAACTTATCTCCAACCAAAGCATATTTCTTAGCAAGCAGAACCATAATTCAGTTAAAACGTGAACTGTATTTACGACATTAATCGTATGCCCCCAAAGTTGACTTCATTGGATTACAGTTAAGAGACTATTGACCAGGATGCCAAGTGTACAGGGTTTTAACTTCAAGCAATCAACCCAAGGTCAGTTCTCAAAGCTGATGACCAGATTTTAATGGATCATTGAAGATTTCAGGCTGCACACATAACCTGATTAACTGTGATTGACACAGCCCCTGCTGCTAAAATCTGGATCAATGGCCAATTTACTCATATCACAAAATTCACTCATGCAGTGGTTTCCTTTTGTTAAGCACTAGCCTTTTAAAAAGTAAGAGGTTTTGATCAGCCCACAACGAAACGTCCTTACTGGCTCAGAAAACAAGCAGCCCATTAGCACTAGCTCTTTACAAAGGAGGCTGGGTCCCACCTCAGGGGCCATGCCTTAGCCTCCTCGGCCAGCCTGAACTGTGAGCTAAACGTCGCAGTACTCTCTCAACTTCGCACCTTGGCAAGCAAAGAGTGCAGGAAAGGAGGCCAAAAAAGCAAAAAAGGGCCCTATATTTTATAATATTAAACTGTAGAATCCCAATCTCAGTCATAGAGCATTACTGATATGTAGTACATAAGCCCACGGCTATACAATCATTTCTAATGAGAAATATATTGAACAGTTATAAAGTATACTTCCAATTTCCTTTTCAAGCTATGCTCATTAGCTGTGGTGGAGGTTAAATCTTATTTTAAGTAGAAATGAATTTAATATATAGGATGAATGAATCAATTTATACTGAGGGTGAAATTCCATGAGATAAATGTATACTCATTCTAAGCAAGTAAAAGTTACATATCACACTGTCTGGGTAGGAATACCTGAAACTCAATGCTTTTGAGAACCTTAATTCTTTTTTTATTATTATTATTATTTACAAAAAAAATCACACACTCAAAATGCTATTTTAAAATCAAAGAAATCTGTTCTGAATCTCATTTTACTATTTAATAGAGCAGCTGAAAAATGACTTAAAGATGTGGCCATATGGTGTGAAAATCCAGAATCCAGGAAAGAATGAGATACTGTAAACACGTAAAAAGCAGTAAAAGGAGACAAGTCTGAGCCCGGATAATGAGAAGCCGATGATGGAGGCCGTCTTTCTTTGATTACATTTGAGGACCCTGACTCACTGCTGTTTTCCAAAACAGGAATCCTGCATCCCGAGTGCTGGAGGAACACAGCAAAGTCGCCTCCCCCGGCCTGGCATGGCTCCCACAGAAAGACTCCATAGAATAAATTACCGCGGCTTCCAGCACAGCTCAATTAACTGGATGGAGCAGAAGAGAAGAGCTCCAATCTGGTAGCCACGGAACCTGGCACCGTTTTGCCTAAAGACTTCAGGAGTGGATCGGGCGCACCTCAGGGCGTCGACTCCGCCGGCGGGGTCCAGGAGGGCCGGCGGGGCTCCAGGAGCTGCTTCCCACCACCGCTGTCACTCCCTGTCTGACTTCCTCCTCAAATCCTGGTGTTCCTGGCCTCCCCGAAGATGGGCTGATCTTTCTGTTCCCCGAAAGTTCCTTTTTTAACTGGACCATCATGTCCCCAAACCTCAAATCGGTTGATAAAGGATTAAATTAGCCACACCTAGAAGACAGCTGTCTGATTCCAGCCTACACCACGGCTCCCAGCCAGCCATTTGCACATTAATTCGCCCAGCAAAGGTCTTCTGAGGCTTGGCGTCGGAGCCACCAAGCAGAATAAAATGGTCTGTGCTCCCAAAGAGCTCGAAGGGCAGTGCGAACACCCTGTGGACAGAACTGTCCCGGGAGGGCCGGGGCGGCGCGGCGGGCCACCTGCTCCTGGGTCCCCCGCCGATTTCCACGCTAACCCCCGGGTGTGCTAACCGCGCTGCGGGCCTTCTCCTCACCGCCCCGCCAGGGCGTGGCGACCCCTGCGCACCCCTGCCCCCCAGATCCAGCGAGGGCGACAGAGGCCCGGGAGGCTCCTGGAGCTGCGTACACAGTGAGGAGCAGCGAGTCTGCGCCCGGTGCGGGGCAGGCCGATGGCGCTGCAGTCCCCGGCTCCGCCTCCACATCGCGCTGCCCGCGGCCCTCGGGGCCCGCTGCGGCCACGGCCCGGTCACAGGCGAGGGCTGAGTGCGGCCCGCAGGTGGGGCGGGGCGGGCGCGGACTCGCAGGGGACAGGGCCACCTCCTCGGCCCGCGCCCCGCGCCGCCTGCCCTCCTGCGCGACGCCGAAAAGGGGAGCAGAGGGCGCCGTTCATCATATTTTTCAACAACTGGTTTCTTTCCTAAGTTTGAAAGAAAATCTTGGCAATCACAAAACTGAGTTTTTTATTTTTATATATTTTCTCGTTGTGTCAAAATAAACTGGAAAAAGAAAAACAAAATAGCCCAGTGGTGAGAAAAAGAAAATACACAAAACCCTCCAGAGGGGGCCACGCACTGCCGGGGCTGCGCCGGGCATCGCGTCCTGCTCACGAGCCCCCGCCCGAGCACCGCTTCTCCGCTGCGCGATGCGGACACTTAGGGAGACCAGACGGGCTCCCCGGGCT
This sequence comes from Dasyprocta punctata, assembly GCA_004363535.1. Classification (NCBI taxonomy): domain Eukaryota; kingdom Metazoa; phylum Chordata; class Mammalia; order Rodentia; family Dasyproctidae; genus Dasyprocta; species Dasyprocta punctata. The sequence continues at coordinate 17,742 of RJWM01016353.1, read as the reverse complement.
CACCCGGCTGAATATTTACTTTAATCACAGTGACATTTCCCAGGCGGTGTCATCCAGAAACCCTCATCCGAAAGAGGAGTACGAAAGAATTCGGTTGTGCATTCCACGGGAAATTGAACCCAGGTGTCCCCACTCCGAGATGCCTTGGTTAATGAAAACACGAGACTCTGCAGCCCGAGCACCCCGGGAGCGGGTACCCGGAAAGTGCACCGGGCACCGCACGACCCACCGACCAGCCTGGCGCTCCTGGCGTCAGTTCCGGGCCTGGCTGCGCCCCGTCTCCAGATGCTTCCTCTGCCTCGCGGAAGGGAAGGCCAGAGAGACTCCGAAGCAAGGAGCTGTCCTCAGGGTGCCGACCGCCAGTGCCCCCCAGGACGGCGTGCCCTGACTCCACTGAGACGCCCACAGCCGCCCCCGCTGCGGGAGGGGAGCCCCCGGGGCTGCGCTTCAGAGGTCGGCCACGGAGGCCGAGCGTGTCGGCAGAGATGGGGAGCAGGGCAGACTCGCGGGCGTGACCCGGATGCGAATCGCATGCCCGCCTGGTACCCGTGCTGGGGAAAGGGTGCCCGCCGCGTCCTCAGGACGGCGCTACCTGCACTGCTGTGCGCCCACCCAGTCCCCACCCCGGGAACGCAGGCCAAGGCCCTGAGGCCGGCCCACGCCTGCCAACGCCACGGCTTGGCCTGTGAGCCCGGGTGCATCTCACACGCTCGGCGGCCGTCGCTCCTGGTTGGTAACTGTTGATGCCTGGGACGCGGCACCCATGGCTGCTGGGAGCCCTCCGCCTGCCGCCGCTGCCTGAGCCGCACTCAGTGAGCCTCTGCTTCGCCCCGTCCCAGTCTTGACACCCCCATTTCTTGCGAAGAGCCCCGCTTCTCCATTCTTCTCCAGAGTGAGGGCAAAGACCCCGAGAGAGACGGAGTGTCATCATGGAGGAGTCCTAGCCCCACCTCAGAGACCCCCACTGGACACGACAAGGGGGACAGGTCCAGGCAGGATGTGGTCCTGTAGCCAGGGACATCTGATCCCAGGAAGGAAGCTGCCCTGAGCTCGGCTCCTGCCCCACCCAGTGGGAAGGTCATCAGGGCTGGGTCAGGGGACACAGGCTTGACTGCTTGGCCCCCAGGGACCAAGAAGGTTTGCTAAAGCTGCAGCATGCACAGTTCTGAGCTCCACCTTTACGGAAAACAATCTGAACCAGGTTTGCATGTAAATTTAGGCTGGCTTTGAACTCAAGGTGATCCTCCTGCCGCAGCCTCCAAAGTGCTGGGGTTACAGGCATGCACCACCACGCCTGGCCTGAAAGTGAATTTAGAATGAGTATGTCATGACACAGTTCACATTTTTAAAAACTGAGACATGACTATAAATTCTAGAAAAGTGATATTTTATTAATTATATGGATACTACTTTTCTACGTGTATTTTTGTGGCTCCTTGATCACCTATTCAGATGACAATGGCTTGTGATTTTATCATTTGTCATTTTAAAGAGAATGTAACATCTGGGATGGTTGATTGCTCCTGGTTAATAACTGTTAATATCTGAGATGCAGCTTCCCACCGAATATCCTTGCTCTTTGTAGTTTCACCGGATGATTTTTAAGACAAGAATTCTGGGCAACTCCGTGTCACGTGACTGTGGTGAAGACGGGGACGGCCCAGAGTGTTTACACCTGCGCCAGGACAGCAGCTCTCTTGGCTGGGGCTCCGGGCAGCAGTCTTCCGGGTAGGACCGTTACCAGCTAAAGCTAGAAAGATGTCATGCAGGCTGCGACCCGGTGCAGATTCTAGGGCCTGTGTTGCCCTCTACTTCCCGAGCACTCCCGGCTCGGTGTGCACCACCACCCGCCCCCCGGCCCAGCCGTCCGAGGGTGGCAGGAGGATTCCTGGAAGCAGCTGCTGCCTCCATAGAGCTGGAAGGGCTGAGCTGCTCCCGGGAGCGACTTCGAACCAGGCAAACACATCCCCCCGAGTCCCATCACCCTCAGTCAACTTCCTATCATCTGGGTCCGAAAATGTCCACGGCCACTCCTGGGCCCAGCTGCGTGGCTTCGGGGGAGCCAGTGCAGGAGGGAGCCGCGAGTCCCCGTCTTGGAAGCTGTCCAGAGCTTTGCGGCTGCAGGGCTGTCCTGGTCTGAGTGCTGCCCCTGCTCCAGCCACTGCTGCCGACAAGGGTGAGCGGCACGGGCCGGAGGAGCAGCGGCTCAGCACGTGGCCCCGGGAAGGTCGCCATTCCGCAAACGTCGGGAGCACGGTTCTGAGGGCCCTGAGCACATGGTCCGGGACTCGGAGGTCTTCAGCGAGGAAGCCCTGCCGTAGCTCATCTGCAAAGGCGCGGACGTGAGAACAGGGACTCAGAGAAAGAGAAGAGACGGCCAGTCCACCTGGGTGGTTGACCGGCCTGGAGCGCTGGGGTGCTGGGCAGCTCCCCTGCCTGACTGCAACCCCACAGGGCCGTTCTGAGCCCTGCGGCCGCCTGGGCTCTCGCAGGAGGGGAGCGCGGTTCTGGCAGCTCCCAGCTAGTGGGGCAAATGCGTAGCTGCAGCCAGAGCGCCCAGCTGGGAGGAGCCCGGTGTGGGTGCCTACCCCCCACCCCTGGGCCAGGTTGAGCAGGGCCGAACCCCGCAGGGAGGGAGGGGCTGACAGGTCTCTGGGTGCGGCCAGAGCCAGGACAGCAACTCAGCCTGGGATAATAGTGCGGGGGACAGAGCCGGAGGAAACTGGAAGTGGGCGAGAGCAGGGCGGGGCAGGGCAGGGCGGGGCGGGGCGGGGCGGGGCAGGGCGGGGCGGGGCAGGGGTGGGCAGGGCAGGGTAGGACAGGGCAAGGCTGGGCAGGGCAATGCAGGGTGGGGAGGGCAATGCAGGGCTGGGCGGGGCGGGGCAGGATGTGGCTGTGGTCTGGGGAAGGGCTCAGGCCCTCAGTGCCCCAGAGACTGCACAGCAGGCCAGCCCAGGGCAGCACTGGAGCTCCCAGCCCAGGGAGGTGGGCGCTGCTTAGGGGCACCCGGGGGGCCCAACGCGGAGAGGTGTGCTGCTTGCCAGCCACAGCTCCAGAGGCTGCTGGACAGGAAGTCGCCTGATGGTGCCCGAAGCTGAGGCAGTGCCACTGAGTTGCGGATAGCAGAGTGAGGCTGAAGGGTTCACTGGGCTGCCTTGCTTGTACCCTACTGATTATCTTCCTTTTATCTTACAAACCTGGGACGAGGCTGGGCGTGGTAATGCACTCCTGTCATCCCAGCACCCCAGCACTCAGGAGGCTGAGGCAGGAGGATTGCTGAGAGGGCTACAAAGTGAATTCAAGGCCATCCTGGACTATATAGTGAGAATACGTCTCAAAAAGACAAAAAAGAACAACAAACACCGTGGGGCACATACCATGAAGAAAGATTGACTACTAAGCACGATTTCTGGATGAATCAAGAGTACTGTATATTGACTACCAAAGATCTTTTGCACTTACTGGAAATGCTGATTTTGTAACAGTGGAGTTACTAAACTCCTTTGACCTCATTACTCCTTTCCCAAAGGGGTCGGGCTGCATATGGGACCTAGGAGGTCAGGAAACTGCTCCTGGTTCAGGCGGGGTTTCCTCAGTGCTGGACAACGGGCCGGGAGGAGTCTGGGGAGGTCTGGGAGGTGGGCATCCCTGCTGGTCCTGGGGTCCGAGAGCAGAGGAGAGAGGGTGTGCAACTGAGAGATGAAAGGCTGGCGACGCACACCCTAAAAATTGGAGGAAGAAACCAGGCACAGTGGCACACACCTGTAATCCCAGTTCTTTGGGAGGCTGAGGCAGGAGGATCCCAAGTTTGAAGCCAGCCCAGGCAACATAGAGAAACTGGTCCCCAAAAGAGGAAAGAAATCCACCCGTGTTTAGTTCTGTTCTTCACATTTTAGCTCATCTCAATCCATCTGCAGCTAGGTATGAAAGAGCCTGGCAGAGTTGCCCGACGCAGCCCAAGCTCCAGCCACGCCAGGCCTGCCTTCCCTGTGGGAGAGCAGTGATCTTCTCTCCTGCGACCCTCAGGCTGGGCTCGCCTGAAACCACGGGCTCCTGCCCAGCACGGTCCCAGCTGGGCCCCCAACAGCGGAGTCCGGTGTCTTTCAGAGCGGCCGCAGGTGCCTTGTCCCGTTGTCAGACCACGGGCGCCCCTGTAGGCAGGAGCCTGGGGGTGTTGGCAGGAAACTACCCTGTGCCCTGTGCCCCGACTGCTGGGCCCAGCCTGTGGGACGATGGGTTCCTGCGGCCCCCCTGGAGCGGCCCTTTGCAGACCACAGTACCACTTCCGAGACAGTGCAGACCTGGTCACTGGAGAGCCCATCCGTGGACAAATCCACAGCCTGGTACAGCTGGGCCAGATTTCCTAAGGCACCCGAGGAGTGGCACACGGGAGGCGAGGAAGGGGGATCCCCAAGGAGAAAGGGGGTTGGGAGGAAAGGGGAAGACGAGTGTGCTGACAGTAGTCACCGACTGCTTTTAAGTGGAAGCTGGACCAAAGAGCAAACGTAGTCAACTATTTTAAAGTATTCACTACACCTCACGTGTAGCACCAGAGTCCATCATGGTAGATTTTAAAAGGAAGCAAACAATCTTGCATATTTGTGTATATTCGTGGATATTAGAAATCTGCCCACATTTACTTAGAAACTATGAATTGAGGGAACATCTTATTCAGGTGTTTGAATTTTGCTTTTTCCTAACTTTTGTGGAACAAATACATTTTGTTCTTTTCTAACTGTGGTAAAATATACATAATATGAAATTTATCATTTTGTCCACTTTCATGAGTACAACTCAGTTTAATCAAGCAATTCATATTGCTGTCCACCTCGCTCATTCTCTTCCTGAGCTTTTTAATCCCCAAAAAGTCAAAGAAGCCCCATGCACCGGCATATATCTACAATCCCATCTGCCTGGAGGCCAAGCAGGAGGACTGTAAGTTCCGGTTGTGGGCAGCTTAGTCAGACCCTGTCTCAAAATTTTAAAAAAGAGCTGGAAGGGTAGTTGGGTAGAGCACTAACCTAGGATGTGCCAGGCCTGGGTTCAATCCCAATACTGCAAAATAAACAAATGCAAACAGAAGTGATGTACCTGCCCGGTAGCTGTCTGTCTCCAAATGAGCTGAGCCCAAACCCACGCTGATGGGAACCTGTTAACAGATGACTAGCGAATGAATCCGCCCCTCCTGCAGCCCAGATTCAGCCCACAGTATTATGTGCTTCGCTCTCTCACCTGTTGGTTCCCAACACTGCACAAAGTTCTGGAGTCAGGCCATCGAGGGTACGGTTCATCTTCACACCGCAGCACACGGCCATCCACTCGTCTTTGCACTACTGCGCACAGACATCTGCGACTGTGGCTTTGTCCAGATGACCCTCCCCCAGAGCCACCTGGGGCCACAGGTGGGCTTTCCAGAGGTGGCTGCACCCAGGGCGTGTGACGCAGGGATCAAGCGTGTGTGCTTACTAAATTAGCCCAGAGCTCTGGGTGTGGCAATGGGAAGGCCCTCCCTGGGTGTGGGTGCTACCCGCCTAGGGCCTGCAGCCTGGATAGGAGGAAAGGGAAGGAAGACGGCTGCTGCTTCTCTGCTTCTCTGCTGCTCTGCTGCTTTGCTGCTTTGCTGCTTTGCTGCCTTCTGCCCACCATGACCTGTTTCTCCTCTGCGACACCACCCTGCCTTGGAGCCAGCTGACATGAACTGAAATCCCTACACACTGTGAGCTGCAATAAACCTTTTCTCCTTTAACTTTGGGTGGGGGATATTTTGTCTCAACAAGGAAAAAAGTAACTAAGGCAGTTCCTCATCCTCACACTGTAGCACACAAACCTCCCCCCACCCCAAGCTCTGTGCCCAGGTACATCATTTCCCCCACTCTGTGGGTCCAGGGCTGCGGCGACACGGGAACGGCTCTCTGCGGGCCCCAGAGCTCTGCACAATGGGCCCTGGCTCCCAGGGACTGAGACGCTGGCCTGGCGTCTCCACAAAGCGCTCACCTAGCCTGCCTCCCCCATGGTCCCCCATCACCCCCCAGCATCCGTGCCTCCTGTTAACCAGGAGGAAGTTACTCTCACACATCACCTTTCTGGAACAGAATGCAATGAGCCTGGACAGTTCCATCTAGGTTTACAAATGTCAGGCCAGGTCGTTGTTTGTTTTTAATTCCTTAAAATAAATTTATACTGTGTGCTCTTTTTATAGAAGATTATAATCTTTCTAGCTCAGGGAAATAAGTAGGAAAATATACTTCTCTGTGTTTGTGGATGGAAAGCACAGTATCCCATAGTAAAGCACCGTGTATACTAACTAGTTCCATAAAATTGCCAGAATCAACAGGTAGCTTCTTTCATTTCAAATGCAGTGGTTCCTCAGATCACACACTTAATGCTTCCCACGATTCTGGTCCCAAAACAAGAAATTTGATTCCCTTCTCATCTAATTCATCCAATCAAGTGTGCAGACTGAGGTGCCGCGTGCCATTTCTTCCACCGGTGTCTTTCTTAGATCCGACTTCCCACTCAAATTCCAAGAAGGACAAGCATTCCCTTAAACTGGCCTCACTGCCTCAGACGGTCTCCCTGGTCAAATGTTTCTGAGTATTCTCTGGGATCAGCAGCAGGTCACCCTAAAACTGGCAGTCCTCTTCATCATTTAGTTGCTTGATGTTAGCACTTAATTTTTGAAGTGCATGTTTTGAAAGAATAGTCACTCAAAACAGACAAGAGTTGAATATAGAACTTGGGAAGACGGCGTCAGGAAAACCCAAGCAAGCCCCTTTCCAGTCTCCTCACAAGTACAGCTGGTTCAGTTGCCTTGCCTTAAGGACCTGCTACTGAGTTTTAGCAAGGACCAAGGGCATCTGGGAGGTCACAGGCCAGCTATGCACTTACTGCGGAACAAGAAACTTCTGATTCGCAGGTGCACCTGAGCTCTGGGTCCCTTCCTCTCTTTGTCAACCAAAAGAAAACTTTGAAATGACTGATGTTTCCCTGTAGAAATTTCAATGAAGCCTTAGATCAGACCATATGCAAACGCTTCTTGAATTGTCCAGAGCAACCAGTGCTCTCCTGGGTAGCAGCTCTCGCGTTTTGGGGTGTAAATCTATCTGGTGCTCTCCTGATGGCTCCGATTCCCCATCATTTGCCAACTGTTACCCTGAGCCCCTGTGCCATGAGGAAATACGAGAAATGTAGTCCTGGAGGACAGGTGAACCAGGCAGTGAGAGTCGTCCGAGGTCTCTGACTTTCTTACTTTTCAAACCTCTCTGCATCACACTCTCTCGGGGCCCCCTCTGTGGGGAGCAGTTGTCAGCTGGACAGAATGGTACTAGTGCCCGCTTCCCACAGACGAGTCCTGAGACCCCAGCGACCCTGCAGTGTCCCAGTCACACACATGCCTGGGTCCCTCCGGAGCACCCTTGGCAAGCACAGCAAGACTCTGCCCTGCAGGCCCCCCTGTTCTCTTTCCTGGGTCTGACTTTAAAATAATACGGACTTTCCTTACTGTCAATGCCAGGAGTTACCAAAGGGCATCTTTTTAAATAAAAGAGGGATTTAAGCTACAAGTAAAAGCTTCATCTGCTTTAAAACTACCTAAGGATGTCTGTTTCTAGAAGAGTTCAGAAGATCCCGGGCTTACCGCAGCCCGTGGGAGAAGAAAGCACCTGTGAAGACCACAGCTGTCATCCACAGCCGCCTGGAGCTCAGCGCTCGGGACAGGAGCGTGCACCCGTGTACCCACACCTTGGCCCCAAACCCCTCACCACAGAGTCAGGTTAAACCCAGATGCAGGGAACTTCAGCCCCGTGTGGGTTAGAGGAAGCTGAAGAAAGGAACAGCCAGCATCGCACTGGGAAGGATGGCGACACGCAGCGCCTCAAGCCCTTTCTCACAGCTGGGGGAGGGGGGCTCTTTCTTGCATTCTCTCTCTCTCTTTCTCTCTCTCTCTCTCTCTGTCATTTGTTAGAGACAGGGCCTTTCTAGGTAGTTCAGGCTGCCTTGAACTCTCCATGTAACCAAGGCGATCCTTCTGGCTCAGCCTCCCCAGTGCTAGGATTACAGGCGTGCACCACCACACCAGACACTCCCCTGCCTCTCAAGAGACCGGGGCTGCCACTGCCAAGCAGACCCATTAGTCTGCAGCTGGGGTCCAGCGCCCCGCTTTTGGATGCCTTGGGGATGGTGTAGCTCACGTTTCAGAAACAGCTGAGCTCTAATTATAGTTTAGGTTATGAGCTGGACAACTTGGTTAAGTTAGCACTGGTAGAAAAAGCTGAGGTTTGCAGTTTCCCGGCCTTGGGGGAGCCTTACACTTCTACAGCAAAGTTGACTAGAGATTGATGGAGGTGAAAGCCCAGCCTTGTCTCCAACACGCGACGCTTCCCTGGCCACTGACTCTATGTCCCTTTCCTGCTGCTGCTCCTGAACATTCAAAGCCATTGTTGACAATGCCAGTGTCCACCAGGGGAGCTTTGGGGTTTCCTTTCCTCCACAGCACTGTGCTTCAGGGCTCTGTGGCCTTGCCGTCTACTGTCGGACCAAGAGACATTGCACAGAAATCAGCACGTGGAAACCACATCTCATCTTTTTCCCACACATGGATATAATGAAGCACTTCAGCTCCCAAAGCCAGCCCCTTCCTACTGGGAATTCTGCAGGAATGAATCAGATTACAGTATTTCCCCATAATGCTGACTTCATAAGAATTAAATTTCCTAGCAGTCAATGCATCTCTCTCTCATGTTATACACCAATCGCTTACTCTAAATATCTTTGAGAATTATATCGGTTTTACCATTTCACAGAATCCAGCTGGGACTTTTTTTTTTCTGTCCATGGTATTCATTATTGGAAAGCATCAAATATGGTTCTTCTCCGCTCTGCCTCTCAGTGATGTTACAGGTTGTGCCGCTCCCTAAGAGCCCTGGGAAGATGTTGCCGGGTTTCCAGCCAGGACAAGGCAATGTCTCCCCAGGGCTCTGAGGAGCAGCTGGGCTCCCTCTCAGACTCAGCCCCGGGGTGACACTGCCACTCCTGGGGGTCGAGACACAGCATCCTCACTGAGCCTGGCGGCACGATTGCAGACTGAGGTCTGCGAGCTCCTAAACGAGTGGAGGGCGAAGGTTTAAATAAAAGAGATGAGCGGTGCGATTTTAGGGCTCCAGGAGGATCAGACCCCTCTAGCAGGATTAGACATTCTCTGGGGGCTAAGACTAAGAACTTCTCTGGGCGCCCGTAATTATTTGATTTTCAAACAAGGGAAAGGGTTAGAGTGGAAAATGTGAGAAACTGAGCTAGACATCAAGAGTCAGCTCCATGACTTCTCCAAGTAATAAACTATGTTAATTTAGGAGAACTGTCTTATCTCCAGTTGACCTTCACTGCAGTAGTGAGATGCCTGCAGCTGCGGGCTTTATCTAGCTAACTGGGTTGAAGCCAGGCGTTCTCAGCTGTGACCTTGTCCTGCCCTTTGAGGTGTCACAGCCTCACCGGTCACTACAGGCCTCAGCCAAGACCAGTGAGTCACAGAGGTTCACTTACTGTGAACCCGCTGCTGTCTCCAGACGGGGGGCCTCGGCCAGGGACAGGCTCACGGGGAAACACGGAGAGCTGATGGGTTCATTTTCAATCCTGCTCAGAGCCGCTTCGCCGTGGTCTCCATCACAGCACCAAGAACACCGCCACACACTTCACAGTCACCTGGTCACTCGCAAGTCATCCTCTCGAGGAGCAAGTCACTGTCAAAGGGGTCCCTCCACATGGCCCAGGGCGCCGGCCCCAGGCCGGCACTGCCCCTCTGGGATCTGCCCAGCAAGTCCCAAGGCTTCCTTTACCACTCTGTAACCAACAACCCACTTTTTTTAGTAGAATTTCCACAGTTAATCATTCCTGCCAATAAATAAACAAACACACTGTCCAAAATGAATGAACGGGGGCGGAACCAGCGTGCGCCGACCCCGGAGCCCCAGCTCCCTGGAATAAACGGAAGCTGTTCTACAGTTCTTCCGGCTGTGTGCCTTAAAGTTCATTAGCTCTTAGGAAGATAAGGCTGAACGTTGGGAATCATTTTATAAATTCCTTTAAATCAGACGGAGCCAACAGAGAAGCCCCGTGAGTTCGTGCGTGCCTTGCCGTGCGGGCTGCACGCTCTGTCGCACTCTGCCTACACAGCAGCAAGCTTTCGCTTCATTGCTGCATCTCCGTCGGTGAGCAGTGGAGACGTTCCCGACCTGAGGTATCTCTGCTCCCGTCCAGGCCGTGGCGGCCCTCGGAGGGGTTCGGAGGCCACCAGGGGACAGGAGGAAGAGGAAGAATATTTCTCTTTCTGTCCAGGTTCCTGCTTTTCCAACTTCCTCCATGAGGGCCTACCAAGTCAAAGCCAATATGGTGATCCGATTACACAGAATCAAATCTCGCTGACCTTATGTAAGTGAACTTGATTTCTCATGTTAATTTAAACCTACTAAGAAGGTATTTTAAACGAGAGAGGAAATTAATCCCAGAAAATTAGCTTTCTAGTTAAATGCCGTAGAAGTAAAGTCTTTGCACTTTTTGCTCTGAGATTAGAAAGCTGAGGTGAACGCGCCTTTCCCAGCTTGCAGCTCTGTCCGCTCCCACCCCCAGCCCAGCACCGCCCAGCCGCAGGAGAACCCCGGCCGCGGGGCTGGAACTCCAGTGACCCCAGCTCGACGGGCACAACGCCACAAAGAAGCCCCTAGCAAGGCAGAAATCTCCGCTCCCACTGCACTTTCCATGTGTTCTTTAATGAAAAACACATCATGCCGAATATTGGGGTTTACGCCTAAGTAGTTTTTATCAAAAAGAAAAAGAAACTGAGATGGAGTTGCTATTATTTCACGGGGAACTGTAACAGGCCTGATGTTCCCTGAGTACGGCAATCGTTTTCTGGTGTGGAAACACTGTATTTATCATCTACTGTGCGTCTGGTGACTCAGGCATGTGAGCCCTTATGGTGATCTGATATAGATGCAAACCCTTTCACCAGATTGTTTAAGCAGGAAAAAAACCCAAATGCACTTAATTAACATCTGATGTGTAGCTTTGCAAAAACAAATGCAATATTTGCGTTCGAGCACTGACAGTAATGACTGTGAACTATGCTATTAATGTCTGGTTTAAAGATGCTTGTGGTAGGACCATGTCTGGAATCACACACGTAAAAACAGCATCAGACAAAACAATCTCCAAGGGCCCAGTAGGAAAATGGGAAAGCCGTGCTCAGAAGAAACATGTTGTTTTTTTTTTCCCTGTAGATCAAAATTATTCTCAAAAACAGTTCCAGACACTATCACTTTCAATCAGCCAGAGGTGATTTCTCTCATCTCTGTATTTCTCTCATCTCAGGAGGGCAGAGCAGCTCTGGGTGGCCTCCGACTCCCGCTCACCCTGTCCAGGGCCTCTCCGCGGCCAGAGTGGCCACAGCCAGGAGGAGGCTGGGGGTTTGGGGGTGTCTGACGATTTTACATCTGAAGAGCTATCTGCACTCTTGTGGGCCGCATCACAGTTGAAATAAATAGATTCTCTTCTAGACATTCAGCCCCCCCATTCGATACTTCTTTCCCTGAAAACCTGCTCGGCGCCAGAACCTCACAGGTCGCTAGATATAAAGGCACGAAGGAGATGGAGGTGGGGCAAAGCTGGTCTTCGCTTTGGGCAAAGAGCTCGGCCTCACTCCGGTGGGTGCCTGCACCGGAGGCAGTCAGCTGCTGTCACACCTTGGCATGGAAAACGTCTAAGGAACTCACGTGGGGAGAAACTGCCGCCGACTCCGGACATCCGGTGAGACGTGAGGAGAGTCTGCGGGCAAACGGAACCGCAAGGCGGGAAGAGAGCAGGGCCACACCGTGAGGCTGACACGAGCAGAGGGGACAGGGTCCAGACGAGGCGCTGAGGCCGGAGCTCACTTTGTGGACCCCCACCTTGCAGGCGACAGAAGCAGGTCTATGCGAGGACACGCAATGGAGCCAGCATGACAGGACCAGGGACCCGCCTGGCCGGGGCATCCACTGAAGGGCAGAGCCTTTCCTGAGCCCCGGCTCTGACAGCTCCACACTCAGCAGCATGCGGAGACTTCGTTTCCTTCACACCCGGAAGAACTCCTGCATGCTCAGAAAATAAAAACAGGCTCCTCAGAAGAAGACTCCTTTTAAAGTTAGGAAACACTTCTCAAACACCAGGTCAAACGTGCGGTGTGGCACAAAGTGGATTCTTTAATGTCCAGAAAAGCACCTGACAACGCGATCTTGTTTACACCGGGAAGAGGAGGAAGAGCCGCCCTTGGCAAGCCATCTGGGAAAACCAAGCAGAAACGCCTGGTTTTGGGCCATTCCAGCCCTCCCAGGCCCTCTCTGGAACTGTAGTTCAGAGTTTTCCCTGCATTTTTAAATGATACATAAATTCAGGCCATTCACACAATATATCAGAGAGCAATGTTGAAATTACACCTCAGTGTTTAGAACGTTAAAATGTGGAAGTACAAAGTATTTACTCACAGCCCTGAAAGTGTCAGCAGTCACTGCTCTGCCCCGTTCACATTCCCCATGAGCTGGCCAGCTACAAACTCTCAGGAGGAATTTGGCTGAAACGTTTTGTGTGTTTGGCACTGACAAAGGCCGTTAGTTATCTCTGAGCTTAATCTTTCCCTCTTCAAAACATAAACTTGTTCACTGAGAGATCCCACTTCCTCTTGGGGACTGTGCAAATCAATCTGTCACAAGGCTATTGGCACCAATCATTTCTAGTTAATTTTTTCAGTACAAAGATAAACACAGCAAAAATGTATTAATGATTTTCTGTTTTGGTGGAAAGAACAGAAAAATATGTTGGGAAACACTGGCATAACAAAAAAAGGTTAGGAAAAAGGACATGTATAGTCATTTAAAAGGCTAGAAAAATATGTGTAAGGTCGTTTTATTTATTTATTTATTCTACCAGGAATTGAACTCAGGACCTCACACTTGCCAGGCAAGGACTAAATCCCCAGCCCTGTAAAACCATTTTAAAGCAGGGACGGGCGGGGGGGACACTATTATTGGCAACTAAATTCATTGAAAAGGTAGGTGAATAACATTTCTATTCTAATGAAAGAGATGATATAAATTCTATTTCAATGGGTATTACTTCTAAAGATGAAAACAGATTTTTAAAATTCTAGATAAAAAAAATTCTAGATAAAATTTCTAGATAAAAAGTTTTAAGGAAAAATGTGTACAATTAAACTAAGATTTCGGTTAAGAGAATTGAACTCTAATCACTACCTAGTTTGTAAAAACTCAGAAACTACTTACTGCTCCGTAAAGCTCTTTGCTTCTGCCTGGAGCTCCGCTTGCCCTCCGCACAGCGAGCCGGCGGCCTCCGCCCGACCTCGGTGGCTGGCCGCCTCCCTGCTCCTCCTCAGACGCGGCTCCTGCCCTTTGTCAGTGCACTGGGGGCGCACACTACCTTCTCCCTCTTACCAGCGTCTTCCATCGAACCTGAGCCCGATGAGCACACGGAACCCGGCTTGTATCGGGTCTACCAGCCTCGAGCCTTCAGCAAGATGGGGACGGGGACCACAAGATTCACTGAGAGAAATCATGAAAATGAGCTGGAACCTTTAGGAGAACATGTGTGTTATGAATAAAACACATATTTCAGAACACTGAGCTCACACTGCGTCTACCACGATACCCTTCCAACCTGGAGGCTGCTGTTTACCCCGCTGCTGTGGAAGCCCTCTCTCTCCTTGGCCGGAGCCCCACTTCTCATCTCTGATTTGACACCACCTGCACTGTGAGCCCCGACTCTGAGCATCTCGTCCAGAATCAGGACTCGGCCCCTCCAGAACCCTCAGTTGCCCTCCTTTGCCCATTTCTGTGTTGGCTGTCACACCTACTATTCCCTTACATATGGTGTAATTCATACGATTTGATTCATTTACTTACAAAGCTTGTTATTCATTGTCTCTCCATTGTTTTCCCCAAATGCAATATAAGTTTCTGGCAAGGATAGAAATTCTATTTTGCCTGCTGATGACCTCTCTTGGCAGGTTATTTAATGAACATTTCATACATCAATTCATTAACTATAATTTCTCTCTATAGCAGATTATTTTTTTCCATATCTAAAATTCTTCCAAAAACCCCATGCTTCAGGGTGAGCCATAGTTTAATTAATCATTACTCAAATAGAAAATGTTTACATTGTTTCCAGTGTTTGCTATTACAAATAATGCTTCAATAAATACATCCATGTAAAAGTACCTATGTCTCTTATCATCTCGTTAGAATTTATCACTAGCTCTAGAATTGCTGAGAGGCAATCGTGTTCAGGTTTAGAGCTCTGGGCACACATCCCAAACTCACTTCTAAAGCACACCAACTTACACTACCATTGGCAATATGAGCGTCTCTGACTACATTGTCATTGGTATTAAATATGACCTTTAAACAATCATCTTTAAACAATTTTGGACAGTTTTAGCATCTTCAAGTTTTAACTTGGTACTTGCAGATTTTGTTGAAATTTTCCATAGAAGTCAAAGCTCTCTATGTGGAGGAACATTAGACAAAAAAATCAGAAATCCCCTTGGGTTGTTCATTTCAAACCAAACAACATAAAGTGGGCGATGATGGAGTTGAGCCAAAGATTATTCCAACCACAGATAATCTGTAGATGAGACCAAGAAGCAACATTTCCTCTGGCTTAACCAATTACACATCGGGTTTGTTCTTGGCAGACTAAGCACAGTGATACTATTAGTATTTGGTCTTTAATTCAGATGGTAAAGGTCTCCCCAGATATCAGCCCATTCACTCTGATAGCACAAAAAACAAGAATTACATTATTCAAGTGTTTAACCTAACACAAAAGCCATGTATTTTGTTTTTGACCCCGACACACCTCCTGAGAATTCTAGTCCAGATACCTGACGGGCCCAGGGCTGCTGCCTGCTCTGTGGTGCAAGCCCTCTCGTCTTTAGGGAGGCTCAGCTTAGAAACCAGGAAACAGATTTCTGAAAATTTAGTCATAATACTGACCCCTCTCCATTTGTGAGGCAAATCACCGGAGACTACGTTAAGCCAGCAGAGCGCAATCGGTTTCTTCCTTTTCTCTTAACAGAACACTGAATGAAAAACATCTAAGTAACATTTTTATAAATCTCCACTTCAGAGGAAAGAAAAAGCAGCCTGTTAGGACTGGCTGGCCCTTCACAGGCATTATTTCCGCTTCGGAGCATTGAGCCGGACTCCACCACTGCTCCATTCTCCAGCGAGGAAGCAGCGCCCAGAGACCATGTGGCCGACACCAGGCCTGGCCACCAGGGGTCTGAGTGCTCATGATGCAGAGACCTGGGATGGCAGAAAGCTTCTTAGGCTCGTGTGTCTTCTGCTTCCTGGATACTTGGCATTTTAGCAACTGCTAGGTTGACCACAGCGTGATGTAATGTAGTTTGATTTTTGAACCTTATATAAGATACTTAAGAATGAAGACTCAAATAAAAGATCCTAGGATGCTGGGGTGCAGGCAGTGGGGCAGAGCTTTGACTCTCCCTAAATTCCACTGGACGAGGCCTGGAGTAAGGACAGAGCCGCCGTGGGGGGCAGAATGGGGAGCCCGGAGGAGGGACCACCCTTGCCTGGTGTTTGTGCTACCTGTTCTATAAGCTGCCCCTGCACCCATTTCCAACTGCAATCACCAACTGGGCCACACTGGACGCCCCACTCCTGAGACCCCTACCTGCCCACCAGGACCCCTGTGCCCCCCATCAGGCATGCTCATCACACCAGATAAGGCCATGCGGGCACTGACGGGGACCCCAGGGTCCTGCCCCGTGCCCAGAGCGGCTCTCGGCCCACCCTCAGGGTCACACTGAGACTTGTTCCTGGAATCTCCACATCATTCTGGGGCCTCATCAAAACATGATGGTGGTTCTAGGTTTGCCGGTGAGCTCGGCAGGGCTGGGGTGTGAGTTAGACCCGAGGGCTCCCCTGCAGGGGGTCACCAGATGCACTTATCACACTGAGGACAGTTGAGTCATTTTTGCACAGAGGCAGCTCCCAGGCAGGCTGAGGAGCACAGAGGTCCCGCCTTCTCTGAGGGAGACTGGCTTCTCAGGCAGGTGGGTCACCAAGGAGTAGTACATCCAAGCCAGGACCCAGCTGGACCAGATTCTCAGCAAGGTCTAGGTGGTGAGAAATTTCAACAATACCAGAACAAAATCAGGCCCCATAAAATAAAACAATGCATAAAATTATGTTGTGGTGTGGCTTAGTTACTTTTTCATTGCTGGCACAAAATACCCGACACCCACAAGTGAAAGGAGGAAAGGTTTATATCAGCCCGCAGGGTTCGGTGTTGGCTGCTCCAAGGCAGGGCAACATGGCAGAGGGCGGCACAGAGGAACAGTCCATGGCAGGCAGGCAGGAGGCAGCAGGGCAAGCAACAGCAGCCCGCTTCCTCCTCTCCCTTCTTATCCCATCCGGGCCACGAGCCTATTAGTTGATGCCACCCAGCCGCTGGGTGGGGCTTCCATATCCACCCCCAGAACTATGCTAAATCATTTGGTCTCACACACGCTTAATCCCGGCATCCCACACCCTAGATGCAGCCACCCTGGAAATCTCCATCTGTGAGCGCGTGAGGCTTTGGGCAGACCTCGAGACACAGCCATGACAGTTAGGAAAAGATACTGAACATAAAGTGTGTCACTTACGGTTAAAGTGACACATTCTAATTACATACTTCACAGACAAAGTTGACATGACTTCACAGACAGTCATGACCACAAAAGCATGATGTATGCAAATTATAAAAATCAAAGTTTGAGCACAATTAAATTGTTCTTTGAGTGGGCCTCATAATAAAACTTTGCTTTTGGCAAGGAGGCTTGAGAACCTAGCCCATGACAAAACTGACTTCATGAAGAAAGTGCATCCTGAAGATTAATGAAATTGTTGTCTTTATTTATTTACTTTTTCATTTGTTTATTAATTTTGAGACAAGTTCTCTCTATTTAGTCCATGATGGCCTTGAACTCACTCTGCAGCCCGGGCTGCCCTCAAACTCATGGCAATCCTCTCGCCTCAGCTTCCTGAGTCCTGGGATTACAGGGGTGCACCCCACACCTGGTGGTCACCTTAAAATAGCTCCAACTTGCATGTATTGTTAGGACATGTGAAAAGTCAAGAGTACAAGGACCAGATCCTCACTGCCCAGTACAGCAGCCCTGAGCTGGCTGTGACAGTGTTAACCATGATTTTAATTAATTACACCTAAGCTGTTCAGTTGCACATGCCACATCCCAAGTGCTCAGTGACCACAGGGTTGAGGGCCCTCTGCACAGGACAGCGCAGACATGGGCTGTGTCCTCCACCACAGGGAGTCCTCCAGGACCACCCCGTGTTCCTAATACATAGCTAGAGGCCACTCTGAGTGATGGGACAGTGTCTATCTATGTTAGTGTCTTTTCTCTCATTGCCAAGACAAAATACCTGATGTCCAAAATTAAGGTAGGAAGGATTTATTTAGCTCACAGTTTGTGAAGGATCCGGTCTATAATCAGCGGGCTCCAAGGCAGGGTGGTGTGATGGGGGGCAGCCACTCATGGTTGCAGAAGATAGCAAGAGCAGCCAGAGCGAAAAGGGGCGGAGGGACAGAGCGGCCTCCTCCCCCCTTATACTGTGTGCAGGCTCCCGACGCCAGTTCAGGAGCAGCACTCACACGTCCAGTCCCAGCACTAGACAG
>RJWM01016352.1:24813-45841 GCA_004363535.1 Dasyprocta punctata | reverse complement strand
CTGACTCAGATCGCAGCTGTAGGAGAACACAGCTGTTAAAACTGTGTCTCTTTACCCTGCTGTGCAAAGGCAGGCTGCGGAAGTAATCTTCCTGCTACTTTGCTGTGCTGACATTTAAGTCACAAAACGAACAGTGGTTATCTCACCGAGACTTTCTGTGACACACGTGTCTACCAGGTAACGGAAACATTAAAGGTTTTAAATGCTCCAAGGGACAGGGGAGAGGCACAGGGGTGAAGCCTTGCCTGGCACACGTGAGGCCCTAGATTTGATCCTTGGCAGTGTCACAGCTATAATGGGGACCTGTGCTGTCACCGTCACTGTGGACGAGTTGAGCTGCAGTTTCTGGACGCACAGCAGAGGAAATCCCCCCGCCCCCTCCCCCCGCCCGGTACTGGGGATCAAACTCACAACCTTGCACCTGCCAGGCAGGTGCTTAAGCCACTGAACCAAACTCCCGGCCCCTAGAGGAGATTTGTACGAGAATGACGATGACGCAGAGACGTGAGTGTTGAGAGCACATGCGCACTTCTCTGGGCACAGCCACGTCACACTCCGCCCCTTGCCCGCAGTGCCCTGACTGTGTGTAACCACCCTGACTGGAAGTTCCCGGGGACCAGGTCGGGTCCACAGCTCTCACCCCCCGTCCTCTCCCCAGGGCGTCCTCTTCTGCTCCTCGTGTTGCCCTGATCTGCCGTTCGTCTACGCCTTCGGGGGTCAGAAGGAAGGCCTCCGTGTCTGGGACATCAGCACCGTCTCTTCAGGTGAGGCCCTTTGGTTGCCTGCCCTGGCCGGTAATGCAGCGGGCAGGGCTGGGTAGGGGGCAGGGGAGGGGCAGGGCTGGGTAGGGGGCAGGGGAGGGGCAGAGCAGGCAGCCCCGCGGGAGACGCAGTGCCCCAGAAATGCACACACTGCTCGTCCATCTTCACACTTCGGGTGTAGGTGGTTTTTACAGTGCCCTGAAATCGGCAGGTCTGCTGGGGAAGCCAGAAGTGCAGTGGGTCCCAGAACAGCCCTGCCCTCCCCAGCGACCGCACAGATAAGTCCGTCCTTTCCCTAACTGCCGCCCGCGAGATGCAGCCCCGCCTCTTCATGAGCTCCTGGCTCCGTGGGGGCAGACCTTGTCGGCCTTCAGTGGTACCAGCAGCCGCCTGCCGTGGCGCTCTGGTCACAGGCTCGGCTAGCTGCTTCTGTTTTTGAGCAAGTCTGGCGTCCTAAAAACAAAACGCCCCTGCCATGACTCCTGAATCCTGGTCCTGCAGAAGGGTCCTGAGGCTTCCCTCTGGGTGCTTCTGATTGGACCTCGCGTGTGAAGGGCCCAGAATCCAGACAGTTGTGTGCTGGTTAGGATAGCGGGCGGGCAGGATGAAAGGAAACAGAACACAGTCAGTGGTTTGGGGGCTGAACATCTGTCACCAGGGCAGGTTAGATACATCCAGGACAAGCCCAGGTGAAGTGCAAACCAAGTAGGTCACTAAAGCACGCACTTCATTCAGCAGGCTAGCTCAGGCTTCAGGCTGCCTGCTTTCCCATTTATAAAGTCAAATATGTTTTCATAAACTTTTCGTTTTGTTTTCAAAAACTTTCTTTTTTCTTTTTTTTCATGAACTTCCACCCTCACAATTTCTTGGCCGTTTAGTAAATGAAGCCTTCGGAAGACGAGAGCGGCTTGTTCTGGGCGGTTCCAGAGGCTCGGCTGTCAGCGGCCCGCTGGGCGGCAGGAGCGCGGAGACCCCGATGGAGCCCTAGTGGAGGGCACGCGGCGGCCGGGCTGGCTCCCTGGCCCGGGGTTGGGGCCTCCCTGACGCTGGCTCCTCCCTCCTCACTGGCCGCTGCCCTACCCTGCTGCTGGGCAGTAGCACAGCTGGGCTTCGCGCTTGCCTCACGTGGGCTCTGGGTCGGGTCCTTGTATATCTTGAAAACAATAACTTAAAAATTGTTTTTAAAGTATTGAATTCTTAATATGCTGTCGCAATAAATCTGTAGGTTACTACCTATTTCACAAACCTAGAGAAAATCACTTGAAACAGTCTCATTATATTGCTCAGCCTGGCTTCAAACTCCTGGGCTCAAGTATTCCTCCTGCCTCAGCCTCCTAAGAGCTAGGATCCCAAGTGCGTGCCACCACACAGGCTTCAGAATTTTAAGGAGGGAAAATCCTAGTCGGGTGTGGTGGCACACGCCTGTAATCCCAGCACTTGGGAGGCTGAGGCAGGATCATTGCGAGCTCGAGACCAGCCTGGGCTACAAAGCGAGTTCAAGGCCAGCCTGAATTGCATAGTGAGACCCTGTCTCAAAAAATAGGGCTGAGAATTTAGCTCAGTGACATAAGTGCCTGCCTGGCAGGCGCAAGGCTGTGTTTGGTCCCTGGTACCAAAAAAAGGAAAATCCTGTGATCTTAGATAATGTATAAAATGATACCCAGATATCTGTCGACAGTTGCATAGGAGACTAAGAAGAAAGGCAGGCACCTTAAGACCCCTCTTTCCCGACTGGCCTCAGATGGATGCCCGGGACTCGGGGCGCTCTCGGTCTCTGGTAGGTGACCTAAGGGGCCACACTCTGTTCGCTCTGAGAGCCGGATGCCTGGTGCACCTGGGGCCGGTCCAGGCAGGGCTCAGGATGAGAAGGGCTTCGCTCTCTACCCTTCCTATCTTACGGGACGTTAATGGGCCGGAAAAGGCATCTGGCTCAGGAGACCAGGCCCCAGGCCGCGAGCACGGCCTTCAGCTCAGACAGCTGGTCTAAGGGCCTGCGACCTGGGCTCACACGGGCAGCAGGCCGAAGAGCGGAGTAATCACAGGTCCTGCGTCTTTGCTTCAGCCGGGCGTGTGTCAGACACCAAGGCAAGCCGGGGGTTGGGGCCCCATTGCAGGCCCCAGGCTGGCCCTGTCTCCGGCCGGGAAGAATCGCGCTGCGTGGCAGCAGGAGGTGGGTGGAGAGCGGCTACACCGGGCCTGCAGCTGCTCGCAGCAGAGCTTCACCGCCAGCCTCAGGCCAGCGGGTGTCAGATTTTCACAGGCGCCAGAACCCTAAGTAAACTGCGCAGCGAGGACCGAGGCGCCCTCCTCCTGAGACTCCAGCATGATAACAAAGTGCACAACAAATGTGACGCCCTTGAGCCACCTGCAGCCACACCACCCCCGCCCTGCCACGTCCTCGGGAAACCGCACAGAGCTGGTCCCTGCTACCGAAACACTCGGGGACCAGTGTCCCAGATGATTCAGAAGTAACGGCAGCGATAACAAACGACGGTGAGTCTGTGACGAAGTCCACCACGAGGAGACGCCCAGGACGGTGCCAGTGCTGCTCCGCAAGTCCGCAGGCTGGAGGGCAGGGCGAGTTTCCCTCCCGCCTGCTGCCCTGTAACATCACCGGTACGATACCTGACAGACAGAGCAGGCGAGCTACAGAGCAAGGCCCCTGATGAGTTCACGTGGAAATCCCCGCACACACTAGCAGATCGGATTTGCCCTCGTGATCCTGAGGTGCGAAGATGGCTCAACATGAGCAGGTCGATAAAAGTAACACATCACAAGTAGAATGAAGGACAAAAATCACGTGATCACCTCAAATACAGGGAAGCCATCAGATAAAATTCAACCCCCCTTCAGGATAAAAGCCCTGAACTTCTAGGCATGGGGGCTCCTCGCTGTGGGGACAGAGGCACAGCCAGCAGCACTTCCCCTGCGGTCAGGAACAAAACGGGGGTGGTGCTGCTTACTGCATGTACAGCTGGGCACTGTGACCCGGCAGGTAGCTAAGATAAAGGACAAACAAGAAACAGCCCAAATTACCCCTTTTGCAAATGATTCAGTTTTATACAGAGAAAAGCCTAAGACTCCACCAAAGAAAACTGTGAGGTGAATTCTGCTGAGCAGCAGGATAGAAAGTCACCACACACAAGTTAACAGGTTTCTGTATGGTAATGAATATGTTGGGGAAAAGCATAAATGCAGTCCCACTTACAATAGCTACACAGAAACAGGTAGAAATTAAGGAAGTAAACATGACAATAAAATTACAAAGTACTGATGCAGGGCACGGAAGACACCAAATGTGGGAAAAGCCCCTGGCCACGAGTTGGAGCGATCCATGCAGACGCGTGGCCAGGCCCATGGAAATACCAGTGACATCTGGGAGAGCTCGGAGGGCCGTGAAATCCTCGCGGGAGACAGATCCGTGCTGAGCCAGTGCAGCGGGCTGAGCTCTGGACGTGAGCTCTCCTGTGGCTCGCGGAGGCCAAGCTCCCCGGCCCCTCCTTTTGCCAAGCCCACGTGGCTGGCCACTGGGGAGGCCCCCAGGAACAGTGAGTCACCTCCCCGCTTCGAGTCTGTCACTCTCCCGCCGGACGCCAGTCCTCCCTGACCTATCACACAGCAGCTCACCAAGGCGCTGCCTGCTGGTGAAACGGCCTGCACACCTGAGGGCGGGGCCACAGCGGGGCCGCCAGTCTGCCCTGACACGCGGACACCTTCAGATGACGGCCGGAAAAAGTCCTCACTGGGCGGACGGGAAGTGCGTAAAACTGATTTTCTCAATTTTATTTCCAACATCTAGAAAACTCGGAGAAATCCTACTTTACTTTTCTAATGTTCTATAAGAACTAAACATGATAAACTAAAATGCAGACCGCTAGGGAACACGTCTAGTGTCTGAGGGCGAATGCGGTCCCAGTGCCTACGCAGCATTAGCTGAAATCACCCGGTCTTCACTGACCGGTGGCAAGCAACTCAGGACACAGATCTTCCCAGAGCAGACCGTCTTCCCATCTGTCCTACTGCAAAGCCCACATCCAGCTTGACCCTCACCAGGCAGACAGAAAACAACACAGCATGGGGCCCAGGAGCCCCAGGCTTGCAGAAATAAGGCGGATTTGTGACACTGACCATTTAGTCTGTGTGGAGCTCTTAAAGCCTCCTACTGCTGTGACAAAGCATCTAAGATGGGCATCCCTGCTCGTGCTCTCAGAGGGGCTCTGCTGCCCCGGCTGGTGGTGAGCCGGGTGTCACAGAGGGCAGCAGTGCAGAGAAGGGCCTGCCCTGGGTCCCCTTCCGGGACACATCCCAGTGACCTCATCTCCTGCCACCAGGCCCGCCTCCTCCGGGAGCACCAAGCGCTGTGCCCCATGCCTTCAACACGGGACCCTTGCAGGGCATCCATGAGCCAAAGCACAGCACCCAGATAGGCGCCCTGGGAGATCCCAGCTCCACAGGGGCGGCCTCCCCGCCTGTCTGCACTTCCGCTGCTTCTGTAGACCCGGTCCTCACAAGCCCCCCGTGCAGGTTAAATGTGTGAGCTACAAAGCATCGGACCAATACCTGACACGAGTCCGCTGTCACCGTAGTCGAGGGTGAAAAACGCCTGCTCCTGCCCGGGGAACCTGGCACCCCAGGTGCAGTCTGTCTCCCGGGTGCCCTCGATGCTTGCCGGACACGCTCTCGTTCTCGTCTCAAAGCCCCGGCTCCTCTTACTGTGCCACAGAGCCCGGCTTCTGCCCGCTCTCCTCCATTCTGCTCCTACGGTCACGCGCGTGATGACCAGTGTCCCGTAAGGCTCTGAGGAGCTGACACACCCTGTGCCGGTGATGTCACTGGTGGTGTCACATCAGAGCACAATGTACCGCTCACGCTAGGCCCAGTTCTGCGGTAAATACCTACCTGGTGCCAGCTGAAGGCACAGCGTGTGCAAGGCTGCTCGTTACATACCTGATGACGGTGGCAAATGGCTTCTGGCTTTGCATTTAGTAAACTACTTACTAGGCTGTGCTCTTTCAAGGCCAGGCATGGTGGTACACACCTGTAACCCCAGCACTCAGGAGGCTGAGGCAGGAGCATTGCCACAAGCTCAAGGCCAATCTGGGCTACACAGTGAGTTCAAGACCAGCCTGAACTACAGTCTCTGTCTCAAAACAAAAAGTACACTCTACTCTGAAGTGTGCTGTAAGACGGCGTACCCTGTGCACCAGCTGCAGCCTCAGACACCAAGGGGCTGCATCGAGTGACCCGTGCCATCTAGTTTGTGCAGGAACACCGTGGGACACTTCCAAACCCAGTGATGCGCTGCGGCCTGACTCACAGCCCACTTCCATGTCTGCCTCTCTGTCCTCTGGGGCTCCCCGGCCAGCTTCAGAGCCACCCCGTGCCCAGTGGGGCCTGAGCAGCCGCCCGGTGACTCTTCCCCCTCAGGTGCCACCAGAGCGTGAAGCCCGGTCCCGAGGTGCTCAGAACGTGCACCGGGCACCAGCGGCAGCGGTGTCTCTGCCACTTCACTCTCCCGACAGCGCGTTAGGCTGGGCCAGCACTGCCACGGCTCCTGAAGAGCAGGCTGCCCCGGGGCCAGGCAGACGCAGGCCGGAGAAAGCTGGAGCTGGGTCCCGCCTGTGCGCTGCCGGGGTCACGGGAGCAGGGGTCTGCAGAGGGTGTCCGGCCCGCGCTGGGCCCGCCTCAGACTGCAGGGATCAAGCTCAGAATGATTACAAGTCCTGTACTTAAAAACCATGTTTATTTTCGTCCTTCCTAGAGGACTACAGATCTGAATGAATACATTCATTCCATAAATACATTAGCAGCAAAACCGTGCGCGTCCCCTGCCGCGGCCGGAGGCGGAGAGTGCGCCCCGTCGGCCTCCTGCAGAGCCTGGCTCGTGCTCCGTGTGGCTGCACAGCCCGTCCCCGCCGCCCAGCGGCCCCTCCCGCCGCACAGCCCACCGTGCAGGCCCCGCCCTCCGGCGCACGCCGTACTGGTGGCTTGATCCTTTTCACAGGGGATGCAAACAGAAAGACTGCTCCTTCCCTTCCCACCCACGCTGGCTCAGGAGCAGAGCACCCGCTGCCGAGAGGGAGCTGGGCAGGCGTCTCGGTGGCGGGGGCGTTACTAGAGTCGGAGCCTCGGCCAGGCCTGCCCAGTCCCGCAGGGATGCCGGCAGCCCCCCGCCACCTGTGCCCACTGGCCGCCCGCTCCTTTCAGGATCTGCCCCGTGGCACCTGCTGAAAACTGTGCCGTGGGACCTGCCCCCACCCCCTGGCCAGGCGGGGCTGCGGTGGGAACAGCAGTGCGCCAGTCCCAGCAGTGGGAGGCAGGCTGGGGGGGACGAGTGGGCGGTCACCGAGCCGGGGCAGGAGGCGGGGAGGGGCGGGGCCAGGAATGCGAGCTAGGTCGCAGCTCAGCTCGTTGGGCAGAAGGCTACGTCCACCAGGCTGAGTGCATCTCCCAGATCATCACGGGGCCCTCCTGCCCGCGCCTCAGGGCACTGGGCCGCCCTCCGCCCGGCAGTCCACGGGAGCGTCTCACCCCGAGACTCCGCCTTCGGGGAAGCCAGAAACCCAGAAACGGTGCAGGGCAGCCAGCAGGTGCGTCTCCCGCGGCGCCTTCACTCCTGCGCGGAGAGGGGCTGGTCCGCTGCGTACAAAGCGCCGCGCATCCCGCAGCCCTCAGCGCCCACGGGGTCAGCCAGCTCCTCCTCCTCCGAGTCGTCGTCCTCGTCCTCCTCCGGGGCAGAGGAGCCGGAGGCCGGGCCCTTGCAGGTCTTCAGGTGGCGGGTGAGGTGGTACTTGGTCAGGTAGGCCTTCGTGCACTTCTCACACACGTAGTCGCGTTTCCCTTCGTGGGAATTCAGGTGCTTCTTCAGGTGATTCGTCCTCAGGAAGAGCTTGTCACACTTGGGACACTTGATCTGTCGTTCTCTACGGGAACAAAGAGGCGCGTTTTACAGGGACCATGGCTCGCCGTGGCGCTGGACTTGCGTGCCGTAGTGGGCTCTCCCCCGGCAGCGCTGCTGCTCCCTGCCACAGCCCACTGCCCCGGCCGCCACCCACAGTGCCTGCCTCTCCCGGGCTCCCTCCCGGGGCTCCGAGGATCAAAGCGGGCAACAACCTCAGATCCAAAGGCTGCCAACGTCCGCCTGCCGTTCCGGAGGGAGACGCAGAAGCCAAGCTGGAGGCTGAGGCAGCGTGACTCAAGCGCCCTCTCCACAGCTCAGCAAGGCCAGGCCCCCACCCTGACCCACGGGAAAGGCTCCCTAAGGGCAGGGCCTGCACAGTGCGACTCCCTCCCGTGCCATCCGGGATGGACGTGTCACAGACCCCGTGTCACTGAAGCCCCTCCCTTGGGAGCAGAGTGGTGCCCTTGAGGAGGGAGTTGGCGCAGCTGCGGTCAGGAGCCAGGGGCCTCCAGGAGGGGCCAGTGTCCTTACAGGAAGCGGACGTGGACCCCAGACTCTGACCTCCTGCCCTCCCCAGGAGCCCAAGTGGCTCACACAAAGGTCTGTTTTCTCAACTGAGGCGAGGGCGCCGCGCGCTGGGTCCAGTGAGCACCCTGGGCTGGCGGGCGCGCTCCCGGTGACTCCCGCTGCTGCCCCTCTCCACTGTGCAGCCTCGGGGTGATCAGGCGATCCCAGGAATCTCCATCAGCCGGAACACTGCACAGTTCTATGTATTTGACCACTGTCATCTGATTTCCTAATACTTCACACCAATAATGAAACTAAGCAAGACTTTGTCTTGAAAAGTCCTCTACGGCTGGGAATGGTGATGTACACCCAGAATCCCAGGTACTTGGGAGACTGAGGCAGAACAATCTCAAGTTCCCAGCCAGTCTGGGCAGCACAGCAAGACCCTCATCTCAGAAAAAATAATAAAGATAATGAATGGGAGGGAGGAAAAGGAAAAGAAGGGGAAGGAAGGGGAGGGGAGGGAGAGTCTCCTGTGAGCCCTGGAAAGCAGACGTATACTCTGGCTGCCCAGTGTCCCCGGCCACAGGCAGCAGACACAGGTGAACAGAGCCCCCAGCAAGCGGGGCTACACAGAGCACTGACACGGCGGCTGCAGGGCCTTCACCCTCTTCACACCCGCTCAGCGCAAGGACCACGCCACCCCGCTTCTCTCCTCCCCCACAGGCGGGACCGCTTACTACGCTCCGGCTCATCAAGAGAGTCCAAATCGGTCTCAGCATTTGGACTCCACCTCTGCCCCTTCACTCTGCCCACACGACACCACCCCTCCCTCAGGGTCCCAGTGCCTGCACTGCTGAGGGGACCCACGGCCCCACACTCCGTGCTCTGACCCGGAGAACCTCGCTCTCGGCTACCATGTGCCTCCCTAGAAACCCCGCTTCTCCCGAGACAGCCCAGACCCGCAGGCACTCTGCCGGGCCCAGTCTCCGTCTTCCCGCTCCCAGTGCTCAGGGCACAGCCAGCATCTCCTCCCGTCTCCTCCCGGACGCCGAGCTCTGTAGGACAAGGCCAGGGCCTTCCTCCCGCTATCTCTGCCCCCCAGCACCATGCTCAGCATCATGGTGAAAACATGAATAAAAGTAAACACGGAGAGCAGAAATGGAAAGTCAGGAGAGGCAGCCGCGAAGTGCAATCCCCAGGTTAAAACCAAGACCGCGCGTGGCCCTCGGGACAGAGGCGGCGCCCGGCGGGGGCCCGACTCACTGCGTGTGGGTGAGCACGTGCTGCTTGAGGTCCTGCCGCCGCATGAACAGCTTGTCGCAGTAGTCGCACTTGAGGTTCTTCTCCCCGGTGTGGATGACCATGTGGGACTCCAGGTGAGCCTTCTGGGTGAAAGACTTGTCGCAGAGACTGCACCGATAGTTCTTCTGGCCTGCAACGAACCCAAAACCCACACTGCAGATAAAGCCTTCTCAAGACCAGCAGGCGCCCGTGCAGGGGTGCAGCAGGGGCAGGGCGAAGCAGAACCGGCTGTGCCGGGGCCCCGCTCAGAGCCACGGGGTCTGTGCTTCCAGCTGACTAAAGCGCCCCTCCTCCTAGGACCTCCACCTGAGGATCGCAGACTCAGGCTAACACAGCCGACACAAGATGGGACACCCGGCTGAGAAGGATGCCCTGCACTCTTAGTTCCTGACCCAAAAGAACTCACTCACTCCAACGTGTGTCCCTGTGCGCAGGTTCTTACAAGCTACGCTTTACACTGTTTGGTCTCTGGCTAAGTGTGGAAGATGACCCCTGGACCCAGAACTGAAGTAAAACCCCTCCAAGGTGGCACAGTCAGAGTCGTCTAAGTTGGGGCCGGCAAAGCCTGGCACGAAGGCCACGTGCTTTCTGCTGCAGCCACTCAGTCCTAACCCCAAGAACGAGAGAGAAAACGCCTTCTAAAGATCTGGAGAACGCTAACCCTTTAGTTGTGTCACAGTACACAGGAAGAGAGTAAGGGGTTGCTTTGCATGGAGTTCAGGAGATGAAAGCTCAGGCTCCAATGCGGGCCACAGGCACTGGGCCGCACTCCGGGAGAAGCTGGCCCGAGCCGGGACCGGGTCGCTCCAGCGGGAGCCCAGGCTGCGGTGCGAGCACGCGGACAGCTTGCTCATCACTGACTGCTTCCCCTCCGGAGGGCACCGAGAAGAGGAGCAGCTTAGTGAGCGCCACAGCCTCCAAGGGGCTCAGTTATCCACCCGCACGCTTTCTGTGCCGTCCTAGCTCAACTCTGCCTGCAGTATTTTCCCTCTGCAAAACCTAAAGGTTCTAAGTAGCGGTGATTTCCGACTGTTACAAAACCTCCTCCTGGGGCCAGACGTGCAGCTCAGTGGAAGGGCACTGGCTAACCTGTGTAAGGCCCTGGGCTCAGGGGGAGCCCCCCCACACACACAAACCCCCCGCCGATGGCCTGACCCGGCTTACCCGTGTGTATCTTGAGGTGGGTCCGCAGGTTGCTGGGGTCACTGAAAGCCTTGCTACAGAAGTCACACTTGTGGGGCTTCATCCCCATGTGGCCCATGAAGTGGACGTGCAGCTTGGAGGGCGAGATGAAGGCCTGCGGGCACATGGAGCACTTCCACTTCCTCTCCTTGCTGTGGCTGGGCCCGTGGCCGCCGCCGTGGCCCTGACTGGGCAGGTGGCTGTGGATGTGGCTGGTCAGATGGGCCTTGAACTCTGTGTAGGAGCCGCACTCCTTCCCGCAGTTGCAGAGGTGCACATCCGGGTGCTCAGGAACACCTTGAAAAGTAAATCATTCAGGGCCTCCCGACACTTAGATCGCAAAACATGACCTTGACAGTAACCACTGTTGCTGGCAATCTCCTCTTCCACCAAAATTTCCTAAAAAAATCAAACTGTTTCATGCCAGACTCTATTTTCACCATTTAAAATAATTTACCAGACACATATAAAATACATGGAGAAAACATCAGATCCTGTAGCTCACACTAACTCTTCAACATCGCTTGTCAACAAGACACACTGAAAAAAGAAAATTACGTGCATTAAATCTAAGTACGGGACACTGCTGGCCCTCAGTACTGGCAGCTTGGAAAGTAGCCCCAGCTTAAAGCTTCTGACAAATCAGAGTTGCACCACAAAGGCGAATCTTGCTTGAACGCCACTTGGTCACTAACATTCAGCTGGTGAAGAACCTCACAGATTCTGACATCTCAAATACAGAAGTAAACCTTGCTTTCGTGTACACAAAAGTACGCACCTCCCTTCAGCTGCCATGAAAATCATTACCAACTTTATTTCTGGCTGTGGGGCGGTCTTACTAGGCTGGAGCCGCCAAGTCCCACGCACTCACCCATCTGCTGCGCGTAGTCCCGGCTGTAATAGAAAAGCAGCTCGTTCTCTGGCGGGATGTCCTGGGAGGTGCAGAAATAGATTTTGCCATCGTGGGGATAAGCCACCAAATTCTGCTCTTCCCGATTCCTAAGTCAGCACAGTGAATCGATTAAGCAAGTTAACTTCTCTTTTTTCCTGAAGAGACAGGGTCTAACGTTCCTAGAGCCAGCCCCCGACTTCGGAACTCCAGTAACCCTCGTGTGTAGGCATCCTCAGTAGGTATGCGTCACCACCTAGCTAAGCAGACAATTTTCTCCCTCAGTGCGGGGGATCAAACCCAGAGGGCCGCCAGGCAAGAACTCCACCACTGCGTCACACCCTTGGCCCCTCGCGCAGACCCATTCTGCAATGTATAAACATGGCGGATTCTCTGTAACAAAATCCTACAAGAGGGCTTAGATAGAACAGTCTAGGTCATTTTCAAAATTCTCTACCCTATTTAAGAGGGATTTGTAGAGAAACAGATTTTTTTTCAGTCCTGAGGACTGAACCCACTAACCCACACGTCAGCCCTTTTATATTTCGTAACAGGGTCAGCTGACTCACTAAGACACCCAGGCAGCACTCACATTTGTAGACTTCCTGCCTCAGCCTCCCAGAATGCTGGGATTACAGGCATGTGCTACCATGCCTGGCTGAGAAGTACCATTATTACTGTAGTGCATTAGTTGGTTACCCTTAATATCAGTTATAGTCAGAAACACTAGAGATTGTTACCAGGAGCAAAAAAAGTACAATGATGCTTTAAAAAAACATCCTGACAAAGACAGAGACTGCTAGCTAACAAGAATTAACTACAGTTACAGCCTGAAGAGCTGACCAAAAGCCACCAGAAGGAGATGGCACCCACTCCCAAATTCAGGGGTCACTGTACCACTCCTCTTGCATTGGTAAGCTGAGTAAACCATTCGTGTCAGGGCGCACAATCACACGTGCACCGATTTACACCCCTCCTGGCAGCCGCGGCCCCAGTGAGGACGCTGCCGCCCCAGGCTTCCAGTGTGTCCGGGCGTCAGTGTGGCCAGCTCCTGCAGCTCCTCCTGTTTCACGAGCGCGTCCCAGGGAAGCTCCGGAATGTGAGTTTCCCGCATTCACGGCCAGCCTCACCTGGCTTTGCGCACAAACATCATCCAGTTGCATTCGTTCTCGTCAGTCGTGATGATGCAGAACTCCAGCACGCCGCTGTGATAGATCTGCAAGGAGAGCAAACACCCTCGATGGCAGCGCTGCCGCGGGGGGCCGCCCCCTCCCAGCCCTCCATTCCCAGCACACAATGAGGACCGTCAGAGGCCTCCAGCGCCCGTCTGTGCACAGAGACCTAGCTCTGAGTTTGGCCCTCTCTTCACTAGAAAGGAGGAACCAGCCCACCTGACTGGCTGTCCAGCAAGGGCAGAGCGCTGGCCCTCATCCTTCTCCCGGCTGGGCCGAGCACTGCTATGTTCCATCTGGGACACCACAACTGAAGTCCCCAGGGACGGGGCACCTTACCTTCCCATCACCACACGCCCGTCCCACCTCGTTCCCAATGCCCTGACTGAGCTGCGACGCAAGCACAGTACAGGAATCACAGTCTGCGCCAAAACCCCGCATACACACTGGGTAACTAGAGAAATAATTTTAGTTTCTAAGTCTAGAAATGTTTCTCAAGCAAAATATTTAGGAAGGTTTTACTTAAAAGTAAGATTTTAATCATAAAAACAAAGTTCACAGACTCAACAGCCACAGGAAATTAAAATGTATAAAAATGATTAAAACCATCAGATTCACTCTCCAAATGGAGACTGAAACAGTGCTTCCTCTGCTTGCTCAGTGGCTGGTGTGTCACCCAGCTACCAGGAGCAGCCGGGAGGCTGTGACAGGAGCGGAAACGACTGACAGGCGAGCAGCACTGCTTCAGCTCCGGCACCGAGTGACTTTCTGGTGCGTAAACCACCACGTCACAGTGAAAGCAGCCAAAAATCAGAAGTGTCATCACCACTGACCTTCCAGATGTGGTTAACGGCCTTGTCTGTCCACTCGGCCACCTCCACGGAGTGACTCTGCTGACCAATTAGAGGCCCAAAGCAAGTCCGCACGGGAATGGTCTCTCCAGTCCACACACCTGTGAGCGAGGGACAGCCGTACACGTCCATGACTGGACCACGCACGGGGCACAGAGAACCTCATTCGCGCGCGTCTGGGAACCACTGCTGAGAGGTGGCTGAGGCCGGGCGTCCTGGCGTGATGGATCAGACGCAATGAGGAGCTGAGACGCGGCTCAGCGTCAGGAAGTCCCGCCTCTCTGTAGGTGTGGGGAGCCTGACCCTGACCCTCCAAACGCCTTAGGATAGGAGGAACTGAAAACGCTACGCTATTATAAAAACACAAAGCGAGTGTCACAAAATAAATCCAACTCCTAAAACCTTTCATGTGTAAAGCTCTGCTCTGTATATCTAAGCTGTCTAAAACGCCAAAGCTGCAGCTGAAAGAATGGACCTAACTGTTACACTTTCAAAGACATGAGTCACTCAGGGGCCCTGTGAAATGTCACCGCCATGAAGATGCGCCGGGAGCTGGCGGTCTTTATTCTGCTTTCCCAAGGAGAACCAGCGGTTTCAGAGATCTGATCTAAACAGCTTCGGTGCCATACAATTATCAGCGGTGAATTTCCCACGGTTTAGTAAGAGAAATCAGCTCCCGGGAGTGCGGTGTCAGGTAACTGCCAGCGGGAGACAGGGCTGCGAAGCAAAGCCGAGGCCCCCGAGGCTCAGCCGAGGCTCTCGACGCTCAGTTCTGACTCTGAGGAGGGGAGGCTCCCCAGCAAAGGTTTCAACTTGATTTACTGCTATCACCACCAGGCAAAACAGAAATTCCCTGAAAGTATATTTATTTATTTTTTTTTTTTTTTTGGCGGCACCAGGGATCGAACTCAGAACCTCGCACCTGCCAGGGCAGGCGCTTAAGCCACTGAGCCAAACTCCCGGCCCTTGTTTTTTGAGGCAGGGTTGCACTATGTAGCTCAGGCCGGCCTTGTGCTCGCGTCGTAGCCCAAGCCGGCCTCGAACTCACAACGCTCCGCCTACCTCAGCCTCCCGAGTGCTGGGATTAAAGGCGTGCGCCACCACGCCCGGCTTTCCCTGAAAGTATAAATCTTAAGCCACAAGCTGACTTCTGGACCAACTAAATAATCACTCAATTACATATGCCCACTTTTGCAGCCCTCCCCCCCACAGGCAGGAGACTTGGTGCAGGGTTCTACGGTTCCGAGGGTCTTACCGACGTCCGCTCCCACGACTGACTGGCGGAGGACGAGCTGCTTCGGGAGAGACAGCCTCGCTCTACTCTCTATTGGAGAATCAGGAACAAAAGTCACCGGCCCGTGGTCGGGGCAGTCTGAGGGGTAGGCTCGGTCACACAGCGTACACCCTGAAGACAGCAGATTTAACAGACACAGACGGTGTCGTTTACACAGGCTCAGTTACCACCTGGCTTTTCACTTAAATGCTACTTATTAAAATGTGAGCAGCAGGGTTCCACTAGCCAAGCTCTGACTGAAGAACGGTTTTCTACACTAGAACACCATCTGCGCCCACAGCTCTCTTCAGTCTTCAGCAAGACCTGGCCTCTGGAGTCCACAGTACAAACTTCCTTTTCGGTGCATTCAAGGAGACTGGTCACGAAACAGCATGAGGGGCGGGGTGTAGCTCGGGGACAGCATGTGCCTAGCGTCAGGAAGATTCTGGTTCTGATCTCCACAACACGAAGAATGACAACATTTGAAAGAGAATGTGATACTAGTTCAATAGTCTAGTACAATATTCAATTAAGCAGATAAACAATACTTTTAGATATGCAATGTGATTGAAAAATACAGTGAATGCTTACTTTAGAAGGATTTTTATTACAGTAAAAGACACACTGCCGTGAGTCCCCCTCAAATCCTCCCTCTTGCCTCAAACATGCTTATTCGCCCTTGCTTGCCACTTCCTGAAGCAGTGCTGAAGCTCTCTTTCCCGAGTGTCTTCGGTTGTACGTGGCTGCCTCGCCACCCCGGATCAGCTGGAAACGTTTCCCTTTCCTGGTAACCTGACTCTGGGGAAGAGAGTCCCAGCGGTCCCATGGGGCCAGAGCTGGCGAGCAGAGTGGCTGCGGACACGCCGTCCTATGGGATCAGCAATGGCAGTCACCATACTTCTGATCACACCGTGTGAAGACACTCTGGAAAGAGAACTTCCATCCGTGCTTCCGAAAGCAGCACGAACAACGGGGCGAGCGTGCTCGCAGCAGGAGGAAGCACTGAGGACGACTCGCGGCAACGTTTCTTCTACTGCAATGAATTAACTCTCACAGTCACCATCTGCGGGGCTCCCCCTGCATGACAGCCTAACGTGCAGAAGAGCGCGCCCTGGACGGCAAGAGGAGCCTGAGCCGAAGTGTACCAGCTGTGCCAAAGAGAAATACTGGTGACAATATAGGACAGTGGAGTCAGAACCAGCCGGATCACTGCCTCTTTCACTCCTCTATAAATGGAAGGTCACATGCTTGAGATAAAAATTTTGAGACCTGTCCCTTTGAAGCGCGTGTTGAATCACATTCTTTTTTTTTTTTTTTTTGCGGCACCAGTGCTTGAACTCATGACCTCACACCTGCCAGACAGGCGCTTAAGCCACTGAGCCAAACTCCCGGCCCTAGTTTTTGAGGCAGGGTCGCACTGTGTAGCTCAGGCCAGCCTTGAGCTCGCGTTGTAGCCCAAGCCGGCCTCGAACTCACAACGCTCCACCTACCTCAGCCTCCCGAGTGCTGGGATTAAAGGCGTGCGCCACCACGCCCGGCTTGAATCACATTCTTGTTTGTTTGTTTGTTTGTTTGTTTTTCAGTTTTTTTGAGACAGGGTCCCCCAGTGTAGCCCAGCCTAGCCTCAAATGCGGAACAACCCTTCTGCCTCAGCCTGCTGAGTGCTGGGCTTACAGACGTGCACCCCTACACCTAGCCTGAACCACATTCTTACTGACTCCTGCTTACTGTTCATACCACACTGTTAAGAGAATGCGCAGTCTTCACATACTGTGTTCTCTAGCCTCACAAGCTTATGTGTGTTCTCCAAAACACTTTTGCTCTGTTCTTTCCACTTTCTCTCTGTGAAGGAACAGAATTCCTATTATTCACTGACTGGGCTAAACTTTCCAAATCTGAACAAAAGAGCTCAGGGGCTTCCTCAAAGACACACATACAGCCTGCAAGTACAGGAAGGATTGTTCCATGACCTCAGAGAGACGCAAATGGGATCCCAGGGACGCTACTCCATGCCTGCGGGGATGGTTACAACGGAACAGAAGAAACTCAAGTGTGAGCAGGATGTGAGACCCTGGAACCGCCACAGACTCCTGCCAGTCTCCCAGCAGCTGAACCTGTGCAGAGCGCCCCACCAATGTGCACAGCCATTGCCGTGTGCCAGCGACTCTGCGTGCCGGATGAGCGCTCCACCTCGGCGCTGTGCTCTCGGCCCAGGTCCACAGCAAGTCCCTGAAGGCCAGTCCACTCCTGGAGACGAGTGGGGGACTAAGAGCAACACACGCTCACACAAAACCCTGCACGTCAACGTCCACGCAAGAACTCTCCACAGCAGCCAAAAAGCGGGGGCCACCAAAACGCGCATCCCCTGATCAATGGACAAGCAAAACACCCTGCAGTCTTGCTGGGATACTATCCAGCTATAAAGACGGAAAGTGCCTGGGACAGCATGACGCCATGGGAAGCCCGCCCCAGCAGCTCACACGGCCCGTCATCCACCTACAGGAACCGTCGGGAAGGGCAAAGCCACAGACAGAGGTGAGGAGAGGCTGCTGAGGACAGGTGCCAAGAGGCCGTGCACCCGCGGCTGCCGATGAACGCGAGCACAATGGTTCACAACAGCGGTGACGGCTACGGAACCGCCCCATACACCAGCAACGACCATTTGTATACTTCTGAACTCCTATGTAAATTATATCCCAATTAGCAGGCCTTGCATGAATTCAACTCTTTCATGAAAACACTGAAACATCACAAACTCCAGACCAAAGGCCTGGCACAGAGCAGCCCCCGCTGGCCTCTGCGGCCCCAGCCCGGCACCCCCCACCTCTGACCTGCTCGGTCTGCCACGGAAGCCTTTCCCTGCTACTCCACCTTCACAGCCCGGGTCCTCCGGCACTGACCCATGGTTCACCCCACTGCCCTGGCCAGGATTAAGGACACCACGCCGACGAGCCCTGCACACTTCCGGTCAGACAGCCCAGATGCTCACGGAGGCCACGATCAGCATATGGAAAACATAAGCTTCCGAGCCCCACTTCTCCTCCGAAACCCGGGTCCTCCTTCCCACCACCAGCACGGCCTTCACGGGGCCACGGTCGCCCCCCAGCCCTCCGCCAAGGAGCTCGCCTTCCTCCACTCTGCTGCAGCTCAGAGAGCTGGCACAGTTCACTTAAATCACACACCACCTCCTGAGAACACCTGCGCCCAAAGCCTGACTCCGCTCACACACGCAGCAGATGCGCACCCCCACTGGAACCCCAAAGCCGGGACTGGCCCCAGGAGACCCTGTGTTCCGGCTCCGGCTTCTCCCCACACCACACCCCGCCCCATCTTACACGTCTGCAATCCCGACCCCGGACTCTTAGTTCCAGGTCCTTACAGCACCTGTCTACACTCTTAGATGCCTGCGTCCTCCCCGTCTTCAGGCCAGTGCTCACCGAGTCCTCCCTGACCAGCCCCGTCTCTGCGCCTGTGCTCTGTGGGCGGCGGCTGTGGACCTGCCTACACGTCCCGGGTAGAGGCTCAGACTGGCTCTGCAGACTGCTCCAGGGCAGCACAGAGGCAGGGACAGCAAGCAGGAAGGACGCCTGCAGTGACACCAAATCAGCCATTCGCACATTGCTTTTTGTTGCTGCCCAAACAGAAAGATTTTTTTTTTTTTTTTGTACCGGGGATCAAACTCACAACCTCTCACCCACCAGGCAGGCACTTACACCCCTGAGATAAATCCCTGGTCCTACTTTTTTTGAGACAGCGTCTCACTATGCAGTTCAGGCTGGCCTTGGACTCACTGTGTAGCCCAGGCTGCTCTCGAGTTTGCAACAATCCTCCTGCATCAGCCTCACGAGTGCTGGGGTTACAAGCGTGCGCCACCGTGCCCGGGTCAGAGAGAACATTTACATGCCTGACTTTGGTAACATATGTGTGTTCTGAGGAAAAACCAAAAACAAACCCTACATTTGTATTCACCTATTTTTTTTCCATGGAGTTGTAAAAGTGGATCCGCTTTTTCTTCCCATTTTATACTAAAAGCACACAAGGCATGTGACACAGATTAACATTACTGAAGTTCACTGCTGTCAGTCTCTACTCGGGAAACCTTGGGAAGTAATTTGAATACATGTAGGCAAAACAAATATAAAAAACGACTGTTTCTTTTCTTCAGGAGGATACTGTGGGAACCAATGAAATCTGCATGGATTATTTGGCTTCCTTGAGGACAAGGCACCGCATTAATAAAAGAGCAATACGAATGCAAAGAAATGTTCCAAATCAACCTGCCACACTCCCTTAATCTACGCCAGACCTTGTGACTCAACCTGTCAGGCATGACGGCCTTTTTCAAACAGTATTTCCGAACGAGAAAAGCTAAGCACACTCACAAATTGTGAACAGGGTTGCCATATTTTCCTTGTTTGAGGTGGAGTCTTCCATTTGCAGCGAGGGCGGGACAAAAGAGAGACTGTCTGAAGACACGTCCACGTGACCTGTCCCCATCGCAACCTCCTGGGTGATGGAGGAGACAGCCACAGGCTCGAGGCTGAGGCCAACCTCGTGGAGGGAAACCGACTCGAGGGAGGCGAGGTTGTGTGAGGTAGAGAGGGCCACGCTGACAGAGTTGGTGCTCATGGCCACGGTGTGGATGGCGTCACCGAGGGCACCGTCAGGCATCCCGCCCACCCGGCTGGCAATGGGGTCCGTCTCCATGACCACGGGGAGCTCCAGGCCACTGCCGTGAATGGGGAGCACACCGCCATGTCCCACGGTGTCTGCGGCGAGGTTGCTGTTCACGGAATCCACGGAGAGTGGTTCGTGACTTCGGGAGCCACTGGGGATTTGGGAGTGCTCGCCTGCGACGCCGTCCATCGCGAGCTCCTCTGCCATCCCGTCCGTGGACAGTGGGCTGGTGACCCTGGACACGTTCTCCATGGTGATCGTGGTGTCCAAGGCCACCTCATGGCCCTCACCGGGATGCAGACTTTGGGCACCATGCGTGTTCACGGAACGAGAGTCTATGGAGACGATGCCCGGCTCCAGGCCAACGTTCCCACTGGACTGATAGGGATCCAGGGCTGCAGCATTGTTGGCAATAGGTAACGCGGTATTGCCGTCCACGTTTATAGAGTTGGGGTGGAGGTACTGAGGCGGAGGCCTGTCTGCTAGATAGGACAAAATGCCTGAGGAAAGAAAACAGGACACGTCAGAGGCGGCTCGGACCAGCGGGCCTCCTCACGAGCCCGTCCTCCACCCTAGGGCAGCGATGACGGCCATGCTTCAGGGCGCTCAACACCACGAGCATCGGCAGCGGCGTGCATGCCTCAGGCCTGCAGCACAGCTCCAGAGGGCATCTGTATTTGTATTTTGCCTCCCTTTTTACTCGGCCCAAACTCATCTCTCAGAGCCCATTTTCCCCCCTCCCTTCTGCTTTTCTTTCCCCATCTGTAATAAATGTGAAGCTCTGCCACCATTTAAAAACAAAACACTTCAATTACCACAAGCTATTTTCCTTTCTAATATAACTAAGCTAAAATAATCTACTTCTTTAATAGCTACACAAACAGCAACATATACATACCCCCATTTGAATTTTTCCAATGAAACTCAATTCTAAAAAATGTAGACGCCTTTGAAGATGATTGAACAACTCATTTCAATGCTGCCTTTAATATTTACATGACTTTAATCCTAAGGCCCTAAACTTTGCTCAGTAAGAAACAGAAGGGTCCAGTCAAGGGCCTCTAGGTAAGCAAGCACTCTAATTCTAGGTAGGTTTTCTACCACTGATATCCCCAACTCAAGCACTCTATCTCTAAGCCACACTCAGCTCAAAATATTTTTTAAACTTGGTGCCAGGTACACTGGTGTACTCCTGTAACTCCAGCACTTGGGAGACTGAGGCAGAAAGATTGTGAATTTGAGGCCAGCCTGGACTATGTAGGAATAGGAAGACTGCCTGAAAAAAAAAAAATTTTTTTTTTTAAAGTTTAGATTTGTAAGCCGGGCGTGGTGGCACACGCCTTTAATCCCAGCACTTGGGAGGCTGAGGTAGGTGGAGCGTTGTGAGTTCGAGGCCAGCTGGGGCTACAACGCGAGCACAAGGCCGGCCTGAGCTACATAGTGCAAACCTGCCTCAAAAAACCAGGGCCGGGAGTTTGGCTCAGCGGCTTACGGGCCTGTCAGGCAGGTG